>LJIJ01001821.1:0-35695 GCA_001718145.1 Orchesella cincta
CTCACAACTTCGACTGCAAACCGAATCAACACATCAATTACAGTGATTTGTCACGGATACTGTTCTTTTGCTCCAATTCGTGCAATCAACTTTGCTCAAAAATGGAGTCTGTCTGATATGTACTCACTTCATCAATTATTATTTTGGAATGCAAATGGAAAAGAAGTCACTGCTCTTACTCTTAGTGATAGTTCGTTTCAATTCGCCCAAAGGCTGGGTAAAAACGTTTGTCTTAGCCAAACAGATCGGATGAATTACAAGTGCACCTTTGACATCATGACACTTTCAGTTTTGTCAAATGTCCACAACATTTCCCTTTCCGTGCTTCGAACCACTGCAGAATACGAAAGAAAGTTTATGTCCCAAAATGTTTTTGAAGGTCCGCCAATAATCGTTTCATTTTCTTCCTATGTTATTTTTATGTTATGTTATGTTAAATTTGGATCGCACTTTGTCATTGCACTTTAATACATTCGACTCCAAAGCAGTCTTGTATTGCTCCAGGAAAAACGAGGCGAAACAAAAGCTTCTAAATTTTTCAACGTGGTACAATCCTTTCAGCTCAGAAATTGGGATGCTGACTTTAAGCATACTCTCTTTTTAGTTCCTCTGCAGCTACATGTATCACCACGAAGCATGGAAAGCTGTTGAAGAGATTTTGGGATTTTTGGCCAGTGTGTTTGGGGTATCAGCGAATCCAAGACATTTCATCGCGATTTGTTCATTTGCCTTTCTACTGACTCAACTGTATTCAAATGGACTAACTAGCATTGTTACTGTCCCTACAGCACCCAAAGGTCATATTAGAACGATCAGGGAATTTGTAGAACACGGATACAAAATCATTTACCAACAACCATACTTTTCTATTTCTCCAAACGTATCATTTGGGAAGGAATTCAAGTCGTTAGGTACATCTGTGGAGGAAGCGTTCAACGTGTCTGACGTCATTGTTGAAGATGATGAATTTGTTAAAATGGTGACTAAATCGGGCCTACGTCTTGGGTATTCGAGTGATACATCAAGATCAAAATTTCATAAACTTTATTTGCAGAAGTTGGTGCAGAAAAGTGATGAACAATCTCATTGTTTTGAAGTCCCTCAAACATATGCTAAGAGTTTGTGGAGTTGGAAAACTAAAACTGAAAATAGATACTGGCTTAAGTACTCCATTCAAAGAATCGTGGCTTCTGGGCTATCCTACAAATGGGAAGAGTGGGCAACTTGGCACGAACTTCTCTTGGACAAGTTGAACCAGGATGACGTAAGAGGAAACCCTGAAACTGTTGAAATTACTACGATAAGAGCAGTGGCTATAATTTGGGATTCGTTAATGGGAATTTTAGTTCTTGTGTTCGTAATTGAGCTACAACTATCATTTCATATTTTGAAAATGTATCAGGTGCTTTGGAACGTATACCGTCGCTTGTCACGAGCTTGCATATTGCTTTGGATTCATTGCTGCACCGGCCGTCTAGATCGCAGAAATGAAAATGTTTTCATTGTCCGCCCTGCTCATTAGTTCGTAACTTCTTTTGTTTTGTTGGAATGTACAAACAACAATCAAAGTTAATGACCAGCAACCACTACATGTTAACAATATATTATGTGTGCCTCAAAGTTTCATTTAGCTCGAAAGGTCATGCAGTACACGCTAATATATGTACATGTGTTAGCTAATAAAAAAATTGTATTTTTATCTCCAGTAATAAATGTTGTAAGAGTTATAAAGCAAAACTGAAAATTTTACACCTCGTCTTCAAACATGTTGAAGTAGCTGTGTTGGAAAAGATAGAGGATTTCGTGACTATCTAATAGTTATCAGGTATTATTTTTCCACGGATGATTTCTCCTGACTTAAATTCTTTTATATGTCTGCATGCCTGTAACCTAACCAAAATGAATGGAATTGTTGAGGAATTTGCTTTGTATCGGCATTTTCTATTATTGTTAAGTTTCCTTTCCTCCCAACAACAGCGACAAACTTATTTGATTTTATGGATACGCAGACAAATAAGCTGAGCAATTTTTTTTATTAACGTTCTTGTATTTACTCGTATGTATGTGGTTGGTTCGATACATGTGCAATCGCAAGGTATGCTGGTTTTATTGCAGTAGTAATCATGTACTTTCAACTTAAATGGAAATGATTGAGCCACACGGCCGTAAGAAGTGACGCCACATCATTTACACTTCTATGAGATATATCGCATTATTTAGAAAGACGAAATGCATTTCCATGAAGAATTTAGGAATGCATTTAAGTGGCACATAAAACAATTTAGCCACCCAATCAAAAAAATAGACTTTCCCCATACGAGACTTCATCAGTTTTAAAATAATTTCCCCATAGAAAAAAATAGCACAATAAAAAGAGTTTATTTAAATGGACTGCTATGCTGATATGTTATGGATCTACTTGGTCTTACACTCAATTTTTACCGGAGTGATCTGTACATTATAGCAGTATCTTAATACAGATTTTTGTGAAATATTATTAATTTATAACAGCATTCAAATAAATTGCACAAGTTCAGGTCAACATAAAATGCTAATGATGTCTTTTAGTATTCTCATGATATGAAACATGGAAATGAACCAGTCACTTAATGAAGCCCTTGCATTTTAAGCAGTACTTCAGCAAAACTTTATTCATTGGGCCCATTGATTGATTGATAATTGACTCTAGGTTAGGTTACTTAAAACTTGAGAGATGTGCAAAAGTCAAACTGAAATTAAACAGAGAACTTATAATTTGGGGCACGCAAGACCATTTTGGATATGATTAGGTGGTGGTTGTTTGGTGATTGGATACGATTTTTGTCATAATTTCGTAAATTAATGCAGTTTTCTGGTGTAAAGTGTTTGTAAGGAATATTGAATATTAATACATAATAACCAGTTTTCTAATAACGATTTCCAATGAATTCCCCGAGTTTCAAAACCAGTAATTCAGTTTCTAAAAAAGCCATAGATAGCTCATAACTAGACCTGTTCAACGTATATAAATACATGTTTCTTATGCGTTCTCGAGCTTCAACCAAACTTTGTATGTGAACGTTTGGTCACAAATGGAGTCGTTTAAAACCATGTTGTTACCACATATTTCACATATTTTGAGGTTTTAGCACATATCACATATGTAGTAACATATTTTGGCTATTTTCGCCAAATTGGCCGTTATTTTGCAATTTTTTACCTGTTTTACGAATTTTTTATTAAAATAACAGAAATTTTTCTTTGAAATTTGGGCTGACAGTATAAAATGTGTTGCTAAATGTCCAAATTTCAATTTATACCATGTATGTTTGAATATTTAAGCGTTAGAGAACGCCTGAGGGAATTTTAAAACAAAAGATTTGGATTTTGTATCCATTTTTGTCATTTTTTGACGATTTTAACCACATATTTGACTACATATTTTGCCGTTTTTAGGCACATATTTATATACATATTTCTACCTTCATAACCACATCTTTTGATCAGGTCTACTCATAACTCCTGATTCCATGAAGTTAATGTCTTATGGACTAAGACATCCATGGTAATCTAGTATTATTGGTCGAGAAATGTGTCTTGTAAATGCAATAGAAAACTCATTATAAGGTCCCTAACTTTTCCAGTTCAAAAGTTATAATGGGTTCGTCGACTCTATATGTTAACCCTTATTATAACGGGTGCCAACTAATCACGGCTGGCTTAGATTTTTTAGAAATCCGAATAAGATTTTTCAAACACTGAAAATTCAACTGAACTCAGTATTTGATTTCGTCCAATATGGGTTGAAACACCTTCTTAATTGTGGAAACAGATTGACGCGTGTTTCCAAGGCCAAAATGATATTGATAATTCAGTAAAGAAATTTCATTTTGCGATAAAATTTAATTACTGGGGGAAAATGTTTTAATTTCAAGCTATTTAGATCAGTGTAAAATTATATCATTGTATGGGAAAACTAAATAAAATGTTAAGTTTTATATTTAAAAAGTGACGGACTCTCGTATGAGGAAAGTCTTTTTTCTTATGGGGCAGCTAAATCGTTTTAGAGTGCCACTATTATTGTGCCAAGAATTTACATTATCTATGATACTTGTTGCGACTTATACATAAACACTAGTAATATAGGGCTTACATGCCAATTGCGTCACGATGACGTAAATCCTTTAAACTCTAATTACAAAAACCTCAAAAAGAAAAGGAAGGAATACGCGAAGGAAATATTAAACAATATTCTAATTTATACAAATTGGTCTGTAGTTGGTATTCTGCGTTTATATTGTTAAAGCAGGGATTTCTGTTGTTGCTATTGAAATCCGACGTTCAATACGTTTTCTGTTTTCAAAGGCACTTCCTATCATGGTTCTCTCGTTTGCGGTTTGGAACCGGTCATCCGATTTTCTTCAGAGCCAAACGATGGAATGTTATTTAAACAATTATATTGAGGAATTTGATTTTATTATTGGTACTTGTACAAAAATTGTGAATTTTGTCCTGAAAACATGTATGATACAATTATTTGTTCGATTTTAAAAGTAGGTGTGGGCTCTGCGGGTTGCGTTCTAGCTAATCGGCTTAGTTCCAATCCAAAATATAGCGCACTTCTTCTTGTAAACGGGGGAAATCCCAATTCAAAATGTACCGTTACTTCACGTCTCTGCTCCACATACCAGAAATAGATTATGGGTTTCATATAGTCCCACAAAAGCACGCGTGTCTTGCCATGGGGTCTAGGGTTGTTCCCTGCGAACCCAGTTCCCTGCGAGGGTCCGTTTCCCTGCGGACCAGTTTCCCGGCATGCCATTTCCCCTGCAGAGCACTTATCCCGCAGGACAGTTCCCTGCAGCGTGTTTTCCCTACAAAACATTTTCCCGGCGAAGCATATATTCGAAAAGACGGTTAACGGGATAATTATAAAACATATTTTTAAGCAGTTCATAGCGTTACGCATAAAGTTATGAATAAACGTTTGATGCCCTTATCCTGCCTATTGCAATTTAGAGTGAATATGTGCATACCTATATTATGCGCTGCTTCTTAGTGGTTCTAGTGTTATTTCTTTGACTTTGAACGTACAAAGGTTTACATATATAAGTTGTTTTATAAAAGATTATCTGAATTTTAAAAAGTTTACAGGGAATAACAAAACTGCATAATCATAAATTGCGCAATTATGTACATGTACATTGAGTTCTATAGAGACCAAAGAAGCTTATAAACTTGTGATTAAGGATAAGAATAATCTCGGAAATAATCCATTAACGATCGAATGAATTTAATAATTATTACAGAATTAAGTGAAGACTACGAAGTAATGATGTAAGTAATGATAGTAAATTTTCGATATATATAAATTGCGACAGGCAGGATAAGGGCATCAAACGTTTATTCATAACTTTATGCGCAACGCTATGAACTGCTTAAAAATATGTTTTATAATTATCCCGTTAACCGTCTTTTCGAATATATGCTTCGCAGGGAAAACACGCTGCAGGGAACTGTCCTGCGGGATAAGTGCTCTGCAGGCAGAGTTCCGATACCTCGGTACTTTTGCGGTATTTCGGTAGAAGGTAGCGGTAAAAGGTAATACCGATACCTTCTACCGCAAGGTATTCAAGAAGTACCGCCTACCGCTACCTGATACCGCTAGGTATTCACAAAGTACCGGGTACCGCTACCGGCTACCGCTACCTTTTACCTTATCTAAATTCGAATTCCAAATAATGTCAATTATTTATCAAAAATGGTATGATTTTATTACATTTTAAGGTAAAAAGGTAGTAATTTACTCACGTTTTACCCTTTTATCCTTAATATATCCCTTAAAACTCACACTACAAGCCCAAAAAAATTACCTTCTACCGCATACCTTATACCGCAAGGTATTCAAGGAGTACCGGGTACCGCTACCTGATACCGCAAGGTATTCACAAAGTACCGGGTACCGCTACCGGATACCGCAAGGTATTCCCAAAATACCGGGTACGCTACCTGGCGCGCCGGTATTTAAGAAGTACCTGATACCGCTACCTTCTACCTTCATTAAGTACCGATCGGAACTCTGTGTGCAGGTAAACTGGCTTGCAGGGAAACGGACATGCGGGGGAAATGGCATGCCGGGAAACTGGTCCGCAGGGAAAGAGGTTCGCAGGGAAACGGACCCTCGCAGGGAACTGGGTTCCCAGGGAAAGGGCCGGTTACCCTTGCCATGAAAGAACAAGTGAGTTTAGAAGAAAATTACTGTTTCCGATTAAAAATTTAAACAAAATAAACGACCAGTGGTTTGCAGAAAAGTTATTGGCCAACAGGAATGGGATTAGGTGGCTCATCAGTGATGAGTCCTCACAATTAAACGGCATGACTTGGCAGCGTAGCAGTCTACATGATTATGATAAGTGGGCCAAGTTGTCCGCAAGTAAGTAATGGAAGTTTGAAAATATTTGAGAAATTTCAAAAATTTGAGAACTATCATGGACAATAATACTACGGTAAAGTATTGCAATTTAGTAAATGTTTTCTTAAAAACCAGTTGTCGTCTAATTTTTTCCTTGTTTTATAGAGAAATGGCATTCACCAGACGGTAACGGAATTTATGTAAGTACAGGTGGTCCCGATTACCTTGTGCAGAAATTTCTGAAAGCCGGAAAAGAAATCGGATATCCAACAAAAAATGTGAATGGAAACCAGGAACCTAGTGGGTGTTCATTTATATGTTGCTAATTTTAGCCAATTGTAGAGCCAATTGTAGCCAATATAAAGCTATTTATTGGCAACTGTGTTTCGTATCGACTAAGTTTTTTGCATTGACACCTAGAATATTTGGTCCGTGGCTGCTAGTAAGTATTCTTACTCAGTGGTTTCCAGCCATTTCGACCCAAAAATCCTTAAGGGTTACAACATTTACATTTTATGATATAAAATGAAAGCTTGTAAAATTTAGGTTAAAAGCAGCCAACACCATGTTGGGGTAAGCTGACACAACGGTGCTGGGGCTATTTGAACAGGAAAGGGGGGACGACCATTAAAACCTCCAAAAGCCCGCCTGCGATTTATGTTAATTTTTTGCGCCTGGCCCGCCCGACCTGCAGGCGGGCGCCCGTTTAGCAGGTGCCCATTGCACACCTCTAGTTGGAAAATGCAACCATCTCAATTGTTAAAAATGAACGGTTACATCTTCGTGGCACATTATTAAACCTTTCCAGTGTGCACCCTTCAACTATTTATTGAGGTAGTTTCTACGAACGCTTGTACATTGGGGACATACAAGTATTCACTCCCAATCCGCTTATTATGCAACCCATGTTTGCCAAATAAAACTACTTTGACCTAGTAGAGCTCTCTTTTACCTGCTTCTACCGATAAATACCAACGTCTATTCGTAAAAACACATAATGCCAATTAACACAAATTTCTGTCGAATCAACCTCACTTTTTTTCCACTAAAACGCTCTACTGCCTTTTAAACCCCACTCCTACCCACCTTAACTAACTCATACCCACTAAAACGTATAGTCCCCGCTTTTGACTAAAACAACCTATGTTTGCCTAAAAGTGCCCAGTAAATCACACTGTTACACAATAAAACCCATTTAGCTTGCTCCTGCCTAGAAATTCCACTGTTAACCAATATTGTCCATTTAAACCCACTTGTTCCTAATAAAACCTATAAAACCTGCTCCTGACTAATAAAACCCACTTTTACCCAATACTGTCCACTAAACCCCACTCCTACCCATTACAGCCCATGGAACCTAAATCTAACAAATAAATTCCACTTTTACCAAAAACTGCACATTAAAACCAGAGATGGTAAAAACCCGTGGGTAATGATTTAAAACCCGGTGGGTACGGGTTTTACCGGTTTTTGGGTTTAAACGGGTTTAAATGGGCATTAATGGGGAGAACGGGTAAAATTAATTTATCACGTATTTTACATAGTGACATGTATTGTATGCATGTTCCGGTGATCACATCTCACAGTTTGAAATGTTGATAACATGCCCTGATTTTTTCAAATGTTTGAAAATAGATCAATAAGATCTCAAATTCCTTACAGTATAATTTAGTGACATTTTACTAAGATAAGATAAATTTATTTTAACGGGCTTACTACATATATTATGCACACGCATAATTTATAGATACTATATGTATCTATAAATATAGATATATACATATATAAATAACTAAATATTTATTTCAGTTAGTCAAAGACCACGACACAAGGTAGTAATAATTGTCTAATTGATTATCAGGCAATGAAAAAAGTAACATTAAACAGATAAATTTGAAAATAAGGAAAGGGAAACAATGCAATATACTATGATTTTGCATTGGATTATACTGCTTTATGTATTTACCCGTTTTTACCCATAAAACCCACTTAAATTTTAGATGGGCTAGGCCTATTAAAATCTGGGTTTAAACGGGCTGCCCACATACCCATTAAAACCCACGTGCCATCTCTGAAAAATACCCACTCAGCCACTCATATCCATTAAAATATATAGAACTCGCTCCTGTCTAATAAAACCCACTTTTACCCAATACTGCCCATTAAACCCCAATCTCAGCCATTAAACCCCTTAGAACCCATTTTTGTCGAATAAACCCACTTTTACCAACTCCTTTTAATTTAACAACATTCATTGTTACCACTTAAGCCCTACTAATGGTTTGCTTGTACATAGTTTGTATCTGGGCAGGCACCATTTTCAACTCATGTTTTTAACCGTTTACTAAACGATTTACTAAACCGTTTATTGTTTACTAAACGCAATTCGTTTACCGTTTATCATTTAGTAAACTGTCACTAAGGGGTTCATTAAACGGTTTATTAAACGGTAAACGCGGAAGCCCTAGTCAGTATATCTGACAGAGAGCTGAATGTTGATTAAACACTCCCTTCGATTCATGTCGAATTTTGGAATATTAGCTAAATTGCAGGTAGTAAGTAACGTAGTCTGTAAACCAGATACGTTCATGCGTTCGTTCTTATTCATTTGGAAACAATGACAATCTGAATAAAGAAGGCAAGTGTGCAAATTTTTATTCATAAAGAAGCGATAGCTTTTTGGCTAATTATATAATCAAGTCAGTAAAATCAATGAACAGCGGTAAACATGCTAACTGCCTTTTTTAATCTGACTGAAATCACTTTGACTGTCGTGATTGCAATTCTGATATGGACATCAATAATTGTGGGCCTTGTTTTGCATCACTCTTAAATTCTTCATGATGGATTTGTTCCAACTTCTACAAGTTACAATCGTTTTATGATGTAATAGACAATTCAATAATGACCGGCCAATGTTGACAGGCTATTCTTCTAAAAACTTCTACTCAAGTAATATTCCATGGGACTTTTTATTGTTGTTAATCTTTTGTGGAGGTTATAAATAATTAACTCCCCAGATACGCTCAGAAAAAGGAACGTTTGGGTATTTTACCCAATAAAATAGGTTCTCCGCTGACCTCCAGTTTGTCAGGACTCCAACAAAGTATTGTGGAGCGAGGAGCAGCCCTTAGTTCGTTCCCTTGCTTATTGAGCTCGAGCTCAATAATCCGACAGGCCCTTATTCTCCTGTCATGAAAACTTTTGAACACGGACGCGAGTTTTCCAAACATTCAGCAGTTATTTCCTGCAAAGAGAATAATTTTTTTTATTGTTTTTCAGTTGTATTCATAATTTAAAATTGTAATTTCAAATTGTTTTTACGATTTATGACTATTTTTCTTAAGCGATTTACTTAGGTTACCCTCTGTAGCTAGTAAAACTCGATGATTGATGAATTCTGATTTAAAATGTTATAATTATCTCACAAAACGAAACTATTTTTTATATTTACAATTTATTTACATATTTTATTCATTTTTCATCACTTTTTTATAGCAACAGTAAACTAATTACAATATATGAAATATAATATATAAGATTATTATTTAAAACAAAATAAGAATTTGCTCTTTAAGCAAATAAACTCTAATCAATAATAAGATTCCATAGCTGCAGCTGAAGTTGACGGAATTGGTTCACGTCCACCCACCTTCTCCTTCGGAACTCAATCACTCCGCCGAATTTTCTTGATGCTTCCAAATGAACCAGATGAAGTTGCAACAGTCCCATTTCCGGTGTTTCCAGATGTTGTGGGGACAGAGAAGACCCCACCCGCAACTTCAGCTCCTCCAGTAGCCAAAACCTTTGAACCACTGCGTTTTGATGACCTTTTGGGTTTTCGCTTGACTGCTCGCGGTTTAACCGGACCTTTTGCCGAAATTCAATGAATCTGATATTAGATTTTATTTCAAAAACTGAAAAGTACATATATACAGAAGGTAACTTACCCTTATGTTCATTTTCAATGTGGGCTTTCAACTTTTTAAGGGTTGTTCGGTTTATTATATCTAAAGCCAAATCGCATTCTCCGCATAGCCACTTTTCTGGGTTAGAGGCATCACTCTTAAGTATTTCCACACCTTTGTGGAAAAGGCTCCGCTTCCTTGTTTCAATCGGAATGATGTCGGCTGATGTCCCTTCCACCGCATCATCCTCCACCTCCACTTCGTCAACTTGATTGACTACTTCTTGCTTCAGTTGGGCTGGAAATGTGAAATCAATATTTGAAGTAGAATCCCCATCACCTTCCAATTCTCCAGGAACATATCCATCTTCCCCTCCTTCTGCAGATGGTACTTTGGAGATGGTTAGGGTGCAATTTTTGTTGTTGTAAACAGCTAAACTCGCCGGGTCCCCCGTATTCCATTCCTCTCTTGATTGGGTTTCGTCTTCTTCCCCATTAAATTGCACTTCGACATCAAAAGGGTTAATTTTCACCTCTATTTTTATTTCAGAAGTAGATTCCCCCCCAGTTTCGGCCGGGTCGGGATTAAAGTCCATAAACTCTGGGAGGCCCCCAGGTTGAAATGAAGATGAGCCTAGAACTAAGCTGTTCTTAACTTCCTGTTTTTCCATCAATTTAGCACGGTACCCTGAGCAAAGAAAATCCATAATATTAATTAACCTGGTTATCTATAAACCCAATGGTTATCACTTGTGGATAAGCACATTTTACCAACTTACCAGCCAAAATCATGTCGTAGAGCTCGACACATCTCTCCGACTCGATGAGGGTCGGTGGTCCATTGCTTCCAATGATTTGCTTGTCTGCAACGACTCTTTCAATTGTCGTGAGCGTTTTTCCAATTTCTTTTTTGATTTTCTTTAACGTTTCGGTCAGGCTCATCAAAGTTGTCATGAGTTTCATGCAGTCAAAGCAAAGAGGGAACTTGCGCTCGGTTCCTTGCTTGGGTAATGCGGTCTCATCAAGGCGGAGCTGGCAACACAGGTTTTGGATTAATTTTAATCGTTTTTCTGTAATTTCCACTGTTTCAGCACCTGAAGAGCTCATTTTCACCAAATTTGGACAAAAAAGGCAAGATGTAATTCCCCCAGCTGGGGAACATGACGCTGATGTAGATGGTTGGGGGGAAGCACTTGTGTCACCATTGTTCCAACAATCAGACAATGCCGCATTGTAGGAAACATGAGCATTTCCACCACCACCCCTCTTTGGAACAATTGACTGCCTACTTAACTCACTCATTATGAACTTAATAATCAAATGATAATAATCGGGAATTTCAACGTTTAAAATAATATTTAATAAGAATATTTGAAAATACTCTGTGATATTTAAATGAATTTCTCCAACCAAAACAAAAAATGTGTAGAGAGGATTGCAGCTTGTGATTCTGAAGAAAAAGAGATGAATGAGACAGCTGGAAAAGACAAAATACCCAGAGCGGCTTGACTATTTAGGTGCCTAATCTCTGCACAAACGTGTGGGACTGACTACCAGTCCTTCAAGAAAGAGAGTTTGCCTCTTAGCTGTGTATGTATCAAATACTTTCTATATATGAGCAAGGTACACGTCTTTTTGCCTGATGCATTTCTTGTGCTCCGTGTGCCAAACTTGTCAAATAGTCTTTACGGGAACAAGAAAAATAGATCTGTAAGGAGTGCATTTTTCTGCAGTAGCAACTCTCATGATATACTACATTTTATACACTCAAAGCATTGAAGTAGCTTGCTCTTTACCAGTCTGAGCTTTTCATTGCATATGAGATGATATTATTATACATAAACGAAGAACGTTTATGATCGGTGGCTTTAGTTTTCATGCAAAAGCGTCTAAGTATTATGATTTATCCACATCTCATTTCATGATACATATTTTTGTCGCTTTGGTAGCATAACCAATACGCAAAGCAATAGGGAAATTTGTGGCCCATTACTATTTATGTATTTCAATAAACTCGTGATTGTTGAATGATTTGATATTTAAGACGATACTCTGTCACTTTTGTTTAAAACAATTCCAACTTGCATAAAAGTGGAAAGCTTTGAAAGACTGTCCAATAGCCTGTTTTTATTAACACGTAATATAGTAACTTGCAATTGTTTCCAGGATGTTACTGGAAATCCTATTCAGTTGAAATAAAATTAGTGGGGTGGAATTTTAGTGAAAATGGAAAGACAGTGGAAAGTAATGGAGGAAATTGATCAGTGGAAACGCAAAAAAAAATTATTCATTAGCAGTTTAACAATAATATTTAATAACATTATACAATCAATTCATTTTGCTTGCATTTCGGATGGTTCTGATGTGAATGGCAACCTTGTAAATTTAAAACACAGTAAGAATCTAAGAGAGCATTTATGTTAGACTTTAAAAATACACTAAAACTATTGTTGGGTGCAAGGAGCCATAGGCGTCGCCACGAAGTTTCGGGTGGGTGTACAAGGCATCAATTTTTGTAGAGTTATGTATAAAAATGAATTTTAAACCAAGGTCAAATTTAAAGCACAATAAACCGAGTAGTCCCCGGGGTACTAAAGTTGAGGAACAACTAATTACATGACTATCTGGTAGTTTCCGAAGTTAAATATACGATTTGATATTTGTTATTAAGTGACTATGACTTGACACGTGAATGAATTATCATTGTATCTTCTGCTGAGAGTAGAGTATACCGCTGCTGCAGAGAGTCGAGTATACCGCTACTGGAGAGATAGAGTATACGCTGCCAAAGAGAGTAGAGTATACCGCTGCTAAAGAGAGTCGAGTATACCGCTGCTGCAGAGAGTAGAGTATTACCGTTGCTGCAGAGAGTAGAGTATATAGCTGCTGAAGAGAGTAGAGTGCTGCAGAGAGGGTCTAGGCCCGTAGGCCCGTTTGCCCGCGGAGGTCCGTTTGCCCGCCGTACCGTTATCGCGCGGATCAGTTTACCCGCCTGACTATTAGGCCGCTGTACTGTTACCCCGCTTGACAGAACCCCGCGGGGAAGTTAGCCTGAAAACATTTTACCCGGGGTAGAGTTAGCCCGCATGACAGTTAACCCGCGTTTTGGTTAGGCTTATTACTTTTGAAGTCATTCATGCTCAACATTTTTGGGAAAAAATTTGGAACTTTACGCTCAAGCTGACCCTTCGAGTTAAGACATGTGTGGTACATCATTCGATTCGAAATTTAGGGGAGAACACGATTCAGCAAAAATTAGGTTGCGCCAGCATACCGTTTTGGAAATATGACCCGGTAGGTTACCCTCCAACCATATAGTTGCACAAGTATTCCATGGTACTATACACAAATGCATTTTCCAATATAACCATATAATCTCATTTTTAGCTATAAATATACATATGAAGTCTGCCTTTTGTGACATTGTAGACACATTAGCCTCTTAATAACCAAAAAATGCGCTAATTTAAATCTCAAATTATTTTTTTGCATCTACTTCCGACTCTCTGCATCATGGATGGTGGAATGGAAGATTAGATTTTACTGGAGGGTTTGGGAGAAAAGAGGGGAAATCAAGATTTTAAATTCGAATTCCAAATGAGAATTATAAATCGCGTGGATGATAATTTTCACATTTTAGAACTGACGCGAAATATAATAACACGGTAATGAATCTTAACTTTATTCCATTTTGCTTGTATGATTGCAGATTTGATGCTGGTAGTGAAGACAAAAACGATTTGGGTGCAGGATGACCATGCGTACTGTAAAGCTATTCTGCTCTGGATATATACATAGGAAAGATCATTGCTTTCTATCTTTAGCTGAATTCATATGATGATTTCTTAACCCGCATAACACAAAAAGTCATACAATGATAAAGAAAGCAAATGTGAACACCCTTGTAGGGTTGAACTATGTGTGTGTTCTGTGTTGTTAGTGTCAAAACTGACCTTGTTACATGTGTAATCAAGTGCAACCCGTGACGAAGGATACAGATTGTCAAATATAGTAGAATTTTGAGATTAAAAATTCTGATTTTTTGCTGAACAGCAATTTATTATGTGAAACTGTTGTTTGCACACTAGATTGCATAAGCAATTCAAATAACATATTTAAAATATTCACTTCAACCTTAGCTTTTTCCAATGTTTATTGTACAAATACTATTTGGGGGAATGCATGAATGTAAGGGATCACAAATTAAATATTATTGGAATTCTATATAACTTAATTATTTACTTTGATCCGTAATCACCATCCGTCAGTGCCTGGTAAACTTCAGTGACATCATCGTTATCCATCTCCAGCTGAAATTAGAATGTGATTCAATTAGTACCGCAATAGGTAAGCAAATTGATACAAAGTATATTTAGCTTACTTACTGGCTAAATGCCCCAGTCACCCTCCAAACGGAGAGTTATCCTCTGTACCCAGAGCCTTTTCAGCTCTGTAGCGGCTGGCGCATTTTCCGCGACCAACTTCGGCCAGATCCGAAGAATCATGTCTTCATGTGTTAAGTTTCTGAAAAACGCAAATTTTCATTAATTAACCCGGTGACGTTATAACAAATTTTCCAAATGTAAATGGGACGTTGGTGATTGCTTACGTCTCCATAAAGGTAATGGCACCTACTAAAATCCAATCGATTATGCCGGAGGAAGAGAGCATCCAACCAAAACGGAAAAAGCTCCACACTTAGTCCAGACTATGCCATGATGGTGGTTTGCCAAGGTAAGGGCTCTTTGCTCTTCAATGAAACCGTAGAGGTGTACAAAGCATAGCACCTCTACAGCCAACTCGACACTGGAGATTACTACCTCCAGAGCTTGCCCCCTCATTAAGCGGCAAAATGCCCTCAAGCATTGTGAGGTAAAATCTTCTAAACGGACCAGACCCTCAGCCTTATTCCAGGCAGGAGACTGGAGCATCCTGGCAAACACGGGGCTTGACCCTGTTGATTACCAGAAAAACAATGAAAAAATATAAATTTGCAGCAATAATCATTATACATTAATGAAAGTAAATTCATAAACTTACAAGCAGGTTCCCAACCATCCAACACAAAAACAGCACCATTAGCAGCAACAAGCTGGACTTCTTGGATAAGATCCATCTACAAATTTTTTTAAAATTATTAAATGTTTTTCAGATAGGAGAATCCCACCTGCTAAACCACTAATGAGAAAGTTTCTGTTCTTTTCAAGCATTTATAAATGCTTTACCGAGTACCCTAACACTCTTGCCATGTTATGTTCAGGACGCTTTTTCATACACTGCCAAGCTTTTAACTTTCTAGCGATCTCTTTAAGAGGGTATTTAATAAGTAGGGCAGGTACGAAGCATGCATAAGATATCATAATATGCTTCTACGATTGTGAACTGACAATTGAGCTTTTGTTGATTTCTGAGTTGAATATCTATAATTAGTCTAACCAACGGTACGCATCAAGATGTTGTGTCACACTACCAAAGACCCCCCTCTTTGTATCAAGTGTGACACAACATCTTGATGCTGACTAACGTGAGTCAGGGTCAAGATGTTTTGTCACACTAATACAAAGAGGGGGGTCTTTGATAGTGTGACACAACATCTTGATGCGTATCCAACGTCGCCATTAACACTCCCTCCGCATCTTGCTCAGCAAGCCCTACGCGAGAATTGGAGCTTGTATCGTTTTCACGGGTCTGGATATCAAACACGTCCAGTGGGATTCACTCGGATTTTTAATAATCTGGATGGTTTTGAGAGGAGGTCACTACGCCATTTCATGCGAAATGCTGACGGTAGCGGAGAGCGTGTACTGGAACTACAAGACGGATTGTAGGGATTGATCATAGCCTATAAATTCGGATCTATCGGGAAAATTCAAAAGTCTGGAGCGTTTCGCGAGCAGCGTTTGAACTTTTGTCATTTTGGGTGGCTCCATCTTAGCTCCACGACTCTTCCCAGCGCTACAAATCATCCACAATTCAAAAGAAGTCCGGCTTTAGTCGCCAAACGTCTAGAGGTTGAGAAACCCGGAGGAGAGGATATGTTTTGGAAGGAAAGGGAGTTCACGGATAATCGGGATTTTACCATCATGTCATATTTGGAAAGTAGTCAGAAACTGTTTGAGAGTTTAAAGTCGAAGATGGGAGAAACGGGTGTAGAGCTGGTGAAAATAAGGAGAGCGCTGCTGGGTTTACTGGCGGAGACGGTGGTTTCGAAGGAGGAGGAGCAATCCGGGGCGGTAGGAGAGGAGTGATGAAGTGCTGTCAATTATCAGGCTTAACAATGGTTGTGGCTCAAGGTTTTGGAGGTTGTGGACCAAGGTTGGAGGTTTTGGACCGAGGTTGGGGACCGAAGTTGAGGACCAAGGTTGTGGACCAAGGTTGTGGAGGTTGTGGACCATGGTTGTGGAAGTTGTGGACTGAGGTTGTGGACCGTGGTTGTGGAGGTTGTGGATTTAGGTTGTGGAGGTTGTGGACCGAGGTTGTGGAGGTTGTGGATTTAGGTTGTGGATTTAGGTTGTTGATTTAGGTTGTGGATTTAGGTTGTGGATTTAGGTTGTGGATTTAGGTTGTGGATTTAGGTTGTGGTTGTGGATTAAGGTTGTGGTTGTGGAGGTTGTGGATTTAGGTTGTGGAGGTTGTGGACCGAGGTTGTGGACCAAGGTTGTTGACTCAGGTTGTGGACTGAGGTTGTGGACCGTTGTTGTTTAGGTTGTGTCCAGTTGTGGAGGTTTGTGTCCGGAAGAAATGGTTGTGGGTTTTAGTAAGTCCCTTTTCCATTCACGTTTTTACCCCTGTTCTCATAATAACGGGTTCCGTTATCCCCACTTTCACTTCCATCAGGCCTTGCATTGCCATCATATTTGGTGGTTGGTTGGCAATTATTTCTGTCAAAACTCCCTTCCTTCCTAGTCTCATAAGCCTGCTTAAGGTTAATTGAGCCAGAGCTGAAATACATACAAAAAATGTATGCATGTCAAACGTCAAAGCAAACCATAGTTTTGTTTAAATGCCTATGAATTGTTGTTACTTACATGCTCCCTCGGCTTTTTTCAGCCACGGGTAAAGAGCGTTGTTTGAACCAGGGATGCTCCCTTCGTGTGTAGAGTACGTTAAGATACTCATCACAGTTTTCCTTACTCGCATTTCTACGATGTTGTCTACCAAATATCGCTTCATCCCATTCGTTCAGCAGTTGCCGCTGATCCCTATTTTCACAAAGCAGTTCATCCCGTTCCCTTTTGGCTTCGATGAGCTCGTACGTAAGCGATTCAACTTCCTTCGTGGATTAATTCAATTCTTCATTAATCTTCAAAGTTTTTCGTATTGTTCCATTACATCCATCTGTTTGAATTCCAGGAGCCGTTCATAATCCTGTATTAAAACCGCCTTGCTCTGTGAAGAAAACCTCCGCTCGTTTTGATGTTCCGTTCTCAAAGCAGCATATCTTCCAGAAACAGTTTGGATTTCCAAATTAGCCTGGTGCAATTCCGATTGAAGCTGATCCCGTTCCTTGATAATTTCTTCTACAACGTTTTTCAAGTTTTTATTCGGAGTGCGATTGCGCTCGGTTGCAAGTTGTTGCAGCAATTTAAAAACTTTTTCCTTCTCAGCTGCAAGTTCCTCTCGGAAACGTTTTTCAGTCAAAACTAGTTGACGTGTACGCGCACTTAGTCGCCCATTCAACTCTGTCGCTTCCTTTTCCTTTTTGTCAAGAGCCATTTGTGTTTCCTTCAATTGAATTGACCGTTTAGAGAGTGGGCGCTTTAACTGCGGGTGGGAATTAAAATGTATTTAATTTTCATCAAAAGCATTTACAACAAAATCCATTATAGCAGTTTGGTAGCAAATTCGATTGGCTACAGAACGTATTAATTAGAAAACAATAAAAACTGTTTTTGAAATCGTGGCTGATGTTTTTCTTCAGGCATCTCGTGAGGTTTGCACCGGAAGACTTTGCAACTTCCCATGACGTTTTCTCAAAGCGTTCTAAAAATTGGCAAAGCATCTTGTGCTCTTCTAGTTGGGTATGGTCGTGGCTTTCACACAGTGCCCAGACATTTTCGATGGAACGTAGGTGGGGAGCGTAGGGTGAGTGCTCGCGATTCTCAAGAAATCCCCTTTTCCCGTAAAAATGGCAGCACTTCTTTTTGAATATTCTCCGAAGCCAAATGTGTCAAGTGGACGATTTGATTCTTCATGTGGTGCTCCTGGATGTGGGGAATAAGCATCAATTTTAACCAGTGCTCCAAATTAATTTTTGCGGTCATAGTGCCCCGAGTTATGAAGGGCTTCAGAACTTTCCCAAATTGGTACATAGCCTACCAAACTTGGCATTTCTTTTGAAATTTGGACAATTATTTTTATTTATTCAATGTATCGTCAAGCTTAGAGTCTGCACTCTAAAAGTATTGTGGAGCTGGAGTTCTGGAAGTGGTTTTCATGACGTACGAATCGTCGCCACTGATGGCAATTTTTCATAACAATTTTTTGCATCACATTGACGGGCGTTCTTTAAATGGTTCCTGCTTTCAAAATATTTGTTTTGTTGTGCCTTTTTTGTGCTGGCCTGAATCCTCAGTTCTTAAACTTGATGATCAATTAAAGTACTTTCTTTAATTCCATTTCTTTGCCGCTGGGCTGCTGAAAGTCGAAGATAGTGCTGATATGAGCGTTTCACGGTCATTACTTACTTCGTTGTCAATATCTTGGGATCACGACGACTCTGGACTAAGTTGTGTCTACCGGATTCTGCATCGTTTTTTATCCTTTCGTTGATTTTTTCCCCTTTTGAAATCCACCTTTTTAAGAACTGTCATGTCTTTTTCTTGTTCCCTTTAAACCTTTTTTTATACTTCTGTGAGACGCTGCGAGCGCGCTCCATACTTTTGGTTTTTAAATTGCACACGAAACAATTTTGAAACTTTAAACCTGCTCATTTTGTTCACAATGAAATTCTATATCGACTACAGATAAATTTGGTTTCATTGTGGGCACTAGCTCATGTGCATAAGCAAAGGAAAGTACACCCGCAGTCAAAGCGCCCACTCTCTAGCTGGATTGCATTGTAGAAAGTCCCTTATTTGTCTCCTTTTTATCAGGATTTGCTCCTACAGATAGAAAACTATTTGGAGACTTGTTCATCTGAAATTATTGGAAACGAAAATCCCTTTTACAGATGTGACAAGGCGTGCGAACTATTTTGAACTAGGTGAATTAATACTCCACAAAATATTTAAATTATAACTGTCACCTTCTTTTACTTGGGAAATTTGGAGTCTTCAAAAATTAGTGAGCAAATCAAAAAATAAATTTGATTGCGAGTGAAATATCTATAAAAGAATGTGTGTATATGTATTGCATGAGCTTCTTACAGAATATAATTCAAGATCAAAAGAAACACCAATACATGCAAAAGATATCTTCAGGTTCAGCTGCTGATAATGTCAAGTTTTTTGCCGGATATAGCAAAGCATAGTATAAGCTATTCAGCCGAAAGATATCTTGGAAAAGCCATTGCATTTACACCCACATTCCTTCATATCATTTCTCAATGCCTAAAACCTTTACTACCCTGTGTATCCACAGTAGAAACGCTTGAAGGAAGGGGTACAGCTTAGCACCCTAGTTTTTAATCAAAGAACTCTTTCGCTGAAGTACATGTAACATATTTAGATTCCAGTAGGGAGCAGTACGCCATGCTTTGTAAATAATATTGTGTTTCTGTGAAAGGTTTGCATAGAGTTCGTCATAATCCCCTCTTTTCGGGTAAATACAAGCAGAAGGGAAGTCCAAGTATAGTTAACTTGTCCAAACTAGCGAAAAAATTTATAACAAAACCAAACCACAGATATATTACAAGTAATAAACTCGAGTAGATGTCAACTTGTGGCAATTTTTTTCAATATGATAAATGCTGTTGTGGTATTTTGGGTTAACGTGTGCGGTAGAGAAATAGGAAAACACTAAATTTTGAATAGTGAGCAAATAAAATCTTCCGTAAAATTTTATGAATTTTCTACAACGGCTTATTATTAGCCAGACTGAAACGAGAAAGTTATTGAGTCGGCGAATAATAAAAGTTATTTTCTGCTTCGCTATTGCTTCTTAAAACTTTTATATTTCAGGTAGTTCACGTGCATTTAAACCATAAATTGTGGTTGCAATTTTGAAAACTTCTTAAAAAGAAACGTGACTTGTTGAATTACAATTTAGTTTTAACTGCTAGTTAATTTAAAGTACATATCTTTAAAATCTTTAATTTATTTTCTTTAATGGATTTAATTTTTTTAATGTTTGAGGCTAAGGAATAAGGTTAATTCAGGAAAACAACAAGCTTTAATATTAAATGGGGCTAACTGAAACGAAAACCCCAGTACACTTTATTCAAGTCGGTGCCACGATGCTACTATCCGTTTTACTTTACGAGCGCTGATGGTAATAAATATGAAAGTTCACCGCAGAATTAATAGCCCCAGTTAAACCTGTGGCACTGCTGAGTTCGCGATACCAAGCCTTGGCAAAAAATACGGCGGAGTAGACTGCAATGGGCATAATATTTGTGGTAAATAGAACTATTACAACTGGCAAAAACAACCTCAGGGCTTCAATTTCCTTTCTTTGTGTCTTTTTCAGTTTTTATCTTCGTTTATTGATACCTTGTACCCATTTTTAAATTAAAATTGTTGATTTTTTTTATCAATTTAAATTTAATAATGTTGTCGAGAAAAACTAAGTACTTACCTTAATGTACGAAAGTAAGTTGAGTACCAACAAAACTGGAAGAGGTAACCAAAAATCCACCTGAGACTGTATGTCCTTTAGATTGATATAGAAAAACTCACGCAAGCTGGTTCCTCTCACGATATATTCAAAACCTTGCATACTGCTGATATTCGCGTAGAGATAATCATTCTGTTCGACTTTATAACTAAGAATTCTTCCAGTATTCATGAAACGCGTTGTGGCCACTACCAGAATAACAAACATTTTTGTTCTGTAGGTAGTAAACCAGTGTTGGGAACTGAATGGGAAAGAAATCACCAAAAATCTTTCAATCGTTATCAACATGGTCATGAACGTTGAGCCACTACGACCACACAAGAAAACCATTCCAGATATCAGGTAGCAATGCATTGAGAAAGCGTCTTTTGAAACCCAGTCTCCTATCAATATAATTGTACATTAAAAAGGATTTTATTAAACGAACATACGAATAATTTTTGCATTTTTACCATATAACGAGGTGTTAACTGTACTAAACACTACAGCAGACGCACAACAAATCAAGTCAAACCAGACCAAACTCATGATCAGGAAATTAAAATTGTCGGGGAGTTTTCCTTTTGTGTATCACAAATACAATAAGTCCGTTTGTGAAAACTCCCAAAGTTCCAACAAAAAATGTTAGAATAACAAAATGCACACAACGTGTCCCACCGACCAGTAATCCTGAATACTTTCTCCGGCAAAAAATTTTCCTGCAGTTTTGCAGTAAATGCAAACATTATGATATTGTTCTGAACACTCTATTCCGGATTCCGGTGTATCAATCAGCTGGCAAAATTAATTGGAAAGTGCTCAATTGTCTGGTTCCCTTCTTGAAACATTTTGATGTCAAATAATTTAGCCAGTTATACGGCAAAACTTTGAGGAAGACTGACATTTGCTACATGTCAGTGAGCAATTTCTATTGGAAGCACTCAACGTAGTTTGAACGCTGCACGCGTCGGTATTAAAAAAGAATTTTCCAGATATATGTCGGAAGTGGTTCAATTTTTTTCAAGGCTTTTCCTGGAGTTGATTAAAAGATCTATATAAATCCATTTCGTTAGCTTCAATACTGCGCACGTGTATACTTTGGTATTAATAGTGAAAAATCATATAAAAGTATTAAATTATTTTTGCACTGTTATCTTTTACATGGGAGTTTGCAAAAAAGTTGTATCGACTGTGATGTCTTTGGTAGACTAATTGCGGTATTTAATACGCTATATAAATCGTAAATGAGACGGCATAAATTAAAATGCAAAGTCGAAATCAATTGGACTATTAATATATATGCGGTTGCCACGCATTTATGTCAGTGACCGTGTCATGAATGCAGCGCAAATAGAATGTGCTTTTTAAAAACTCACTCTTTTCGGCAATACGAAAGCGATATGCATAAATATATGCAAGATTGGTATCAAGTTTCTCAATGGAGTGTTTGTGGTGGGGAAAACACATTCAAATAACCACGTATATCATCTAAATATAATTTGACTATTGTGATAATTCTAGTCTGTGGCGTCTGATGTTGTGCTTTCAACACACTTGCGGTTGCTGAAGAAAAGCTATGCTTACATACCAACGGTGACCACCCACGACTCACGCTACTGCAATTATTTAAGGCTATAATTTAGTCATAATATGCAATTTTAAGTTAAAAGAAATGCATTGAACTTTTCCTTCCATTCAGAAATATATTCTAAAGAAATATTTTGCAATCCAAGCGTCTGATGGAGACGTGATATGTCTTGCTAATATGGAACTAATTACATGATGAAGTCATTCATCACAAACAGTAGTTGTCCTTAATTTTGACAATTTTGTGCATGATCGGATGTATTTAGAAAATGTCAGAACTTGAAAACAGAATCTTTGTTTCTGTGGCTTGGCACACATTCTCACGTGGTTGGAGATCTGTGTGATACACCTTCAACATGGGGATAGGGAAAAGTCGGAAAACTATAGTTTGTTAGCAAAATTGTGAAAAATTATACATTTCCTATAATTTCAAAACCTGCAATTAGTAAACCACAAACACGTACTTATCCTAATTACTAGCTAAAGTTACATCTTACCAGTTAGAACTTGTTTCAAAGTAATTTAGATGTGCTTCTACAGTAATTTTATGGTGTAGCGATTTTTAACTCATTACAACCCTACCTCATGTAGAATTCATGAATTACCTTCACAGGGAAGCAAATACTGCAGAACGAAAACAAAAACAACCATTCTTTCTTTCCATGCCCTGTATTTTGAGGAACACTGTAAGGATCTTATCAACAATTTTTGTGGGTTGAATATTCGCAACACAATATCACGTAATTTGCTTCGAGAATAAACGTTTAAAGCATTTTGCAACGACGTTGAATATCAGTTGCAGTTCTTGTTCTCAACATATTTTGAACATTCATCATTGCTCAGATACATTATAAAAATAAAAAGTTAAATTACTATTAAGGAAGCAATTTCCTCGAACGCTGTGTACTTTTGACTAGTTTTGCAAATCCATGTGGAGAAAGTAACGCAAAATAAATCAGATACAAAACCATCTTCACTATTAAGACTTTCTGTCGTCCTTGAAAAGTAGCCTACCTCATCGTTAAAATTTTTGGCTCACAATGGTTTCCAGATAAGATTTAAAGGCCCAGAACTGTAGGTTTGACATCAAAGTGCAATATGTGGATAACCGTTACAGTTTTATATTCATTTGTACTTACTACAAGCGATGCTACAAATTCTGGTGAAAGTTTTCCTTCTCTGGAATTACTTTGCAGAGATCTAGCAGCCTCGATTAGAAACAGTTTAAGTAGCCTATATTTTCACGGCATTAATAAATTTGAGCCAAAGTCGTCAACGTTTTGTCTGCATCTTTTGCAAAATTCAGAAACTGAGTCTCGTCGTACTGAGTCTCCAGTTTCCGTTGTGTTGTTCTCCACCAATTACAAAAGAAGAGTTAAGTCTGCTGTGTTCCGTCACCAGCCCACACGTACACTCTTGATTATTCCGTACCTTAAAGATTTCCCTAGCTATTCGAAAAGCTCTTAAAATTTTATTTATTCATTATACAAGATATGCAACTTTTATTTTTCTTCAAAATCCATTACTGCCTACTCCACCTGTTGTGGATTTACATAGTCTGTTACCATTGTGGTTTAACTGGACACCAGTGAATAAACTTTTAATTAAAATCAATCGTGATGAAGCTCTCGTTTCCGTTTTTTGCCACAAATACTGTCAGCAGGAATACCAACCTTTACCCTCAATACTTTCACTTACATGGAACCCAGAACATTCATAAATCTAGTTTTACTATGGAAATGGACGTAATTTTCATCGTATTCTACCCAGCCTGCTTATTTCAAACCTTACAACTACAACTTTGAGATATGTATAAATTATGCTGGCTTTGAAAAGGAAATTGCATTCTGCCCTGATAGTATCCTTCTATCAATATACATGTCAAAATTACATAACTTTACAGCTAACCTTCACTCTCTTCAAGTAGATAGGGGAGGTAAGGACTACTATAAGAACCGGCAGTTAATTCAATCATCAGTGTTTTATCAAGAGCACGAACCCGGAAGCTTTTATCCTTCGCTAGCGTCAAGAAGGTATTTGGTTTATTGCAATGTGCCTTCTGAAATTCAAATGTCTGGACCTGCCACATCAGAACTGATAAGCTGGCTTTTTACTAGCTACTCAATGTGGACTTCACCTTTTAACGCGGATGTCTGGTATTACCTACTAGCATTGTCAACATTTTTAGCCACCGTAGCAGCAATTTGTTTTGAGAAAAATTCATCAAAAATATTAGTTCCAATTGGAATCATATTCAACTGGATTGCTTTATTCTCTCTTTTAATTCATCAGTACAGTCTAATCCAAAAAGTAAATGAGAGGATTTTAATAATTCTGACGTTTGGCGGAATGATCATAGCGTGGATGTACGAGAACATGCTCACCAGCTCTGTAACTGTACCTTGGAGTATTGAGAAACCGTTTGAAGACATAAAGAATTTTGTGGAAAATGGCAACAAAATTTTCTGGTATTCAAGAATGGAAAATGTAGAACCGACTTTGTTGTATCAATCGTCTCTCATAATTTTGGGCCTTCAAAACAAAATTGATGAGATTTTTGAAGAGGTAAAGGACCAAGTACCAGGACCTGCAAATGATGCGAAACTTTTTCATAAGAACTCGTATAAGCGTGCAGTAGTTACTGACGGCAAGGTTTTTCATTATCTAGAAAGTCTGACTTTTGAAGTGAGGAAGGTTTCTGGTTCTCAGGAGTCTCGCTGTTTATATGTTAAAAAGCATTTTCATAAGGAGACATTTTTTTGGTATTTCAAATCAACAAATCGTGACTGGCTCTTGGCAACCTTGCTAAGGTTCAAGGAAAATGGACTCTCGCAACAATGGGCAAAATGGAGAGAGTGGAGTGTCCGATTAGGGGCTAGGATTGAAAGTTAAGCAAAACACAGCGGTTTCTCAATATCATCATCATGCTGAAATAAGTTTTCAAAACTTGCAACCTGTTATTGTGCTTTGTTCTGTATTGCATGGTGGTTGTGGTATAATCGTTTTAATGGAATTCATTGTATTCATGGTATATAAGAGGTGCAGCAGGTTTAAGAACTACAATAAATGAAAAAGTTTATATGAAATCCTTTTGAACAAGTACACTGTCTTTTTATTATTTGCCATTTTTTACTATGCGTGCATACGTTTTGTGCAAAGTTCAAAATTTCTACTTACAAAAAATTGAAAACTCGGGTAAATAAATGGATATGGTTTAAAGAATTCACTGGTGGTGTTTTTAAATTGAGTATTACAAAACTTAAACAAAGTGTGTACGTTAGTTCTCAAACTTACATAAATAAGTCAATTTTACATTAAAAATTATTATTAATACTTTACTACAAAACCAACATTGGTAACATTCAAAAGAAAGTCCACACAGTTCCTTTCGCAATGTTCTCCATAGAATGTGTATAAGTGAAGGTAAATCATATAACCTACTCCATAGATTGCCAGCACGCTTCAGCATCAAAGGAAATCACGTCAAAATTAACAGGACGGAGTTCAAAACATCTCTTGTTTGGCCTTTAGAATGTAAGAAGCAATGGACTCATTTTATTAATTGCTAATAATTTTGAATTAAAAAGTTACCTTCAAACTGGAATACAGACTTACCATTTCAAATGATTGGTGAACGAGTGATGGTACTTGTGCGCATTTGTGCAGAATGGACAAACGTAGTACTTCATGGCATTTACATGTTGAGCAACGTCGTGCTATTCAGGGTTGTTCTGGAGGCGAAATATTTGGGACAATTTGGACACTTGATGGATTAAATCTCCACCTTCATCATCGACATTTGAATTAGTA
The DNA here is from genome assembly GCA_001718145.1 of Orchesella cincta. Classification (NCBI taxonomy): domain Eukaryota; kingdom Metazoa; phylum Arthropoda; class Collembola; order Entomobryomorpha; family Orchesellidae; genus Orchesella; species Orchesella cincta. Next base: position 26,451 of record LJIJ01001821.1, read on the forward strand.
GTTGTTTGTAACGGGTGATCGCCGGGAGCCGCATTCTCATTTGCCCCAAAAAGTCTGTTTGGCTTCCACCTGTAGCTTGGTTTGAAAACTCGTCATTTTGTAGCAGAATGTTCTCATCAATAATCCAAGACTGCGATCCGTAGTCAGACAACAACTACTGCTCCGGATTGAAACAGTTTTTTCGTTCTGCATTGAAACTAGCTCCCTGTAATCAAAATCGGACAAGTTTGTTGTGTTGTTGAAAGATTCTTCCCCATTTTTAACATTTTTATCAGCTACTACTGGTACAAGCTGTTGTTGCTGTTGAAACGAGTTCAGCTTTTCCTCTTTCAGGGGCGTTAATAATGAGTCACAATCATTGTCAACAAGTTTCTCTTCCTTATCCGCCGCTTTTATTTTCCCAGGTTTTTCTCCATCCTCCACCAACATTTCCAACTCAGAATAACTTGAAGACTGGAGTCTTATTTCCCTGATGGCTTGAGGAAGCAGGGAAGGATGAGAAATATCTTCATACTCTACATCACTGCTGGATCTGGATTCTACCGTGGGAACTGGCTGATGTTGCGGAATAATTTGTTTTACACTCAACCTTGATTGGTGAATTTGTTTCTTAGCTTGAAAATCATAAAAAATTAAATCATGAATTTTTCATGGAAACTTTCATCTGATTAACGTATCTTAAATTGGGAGCGTACCTGCTTTTAAAAATTGTGTTCGAAATTTTTATGTCACCAAGCTGTAGCTGAAGAATATTTTTGTCTGCAGTTGTCACAATGGTAACCACCGCTTCCAGTTTGAAGTTGAGTTGGCTTTTGACTCTTTCCATCTGTTCACAAAAGGAACAAAAAGAGGATATCACCTTTCACACTCATCACAGACGGTGTCACGACTCCCATTGAGCTTGGAGTTCAGAGTTTTATCAGTGTCTAGTCTAAAATTTTGATTTGCTAAGGTGCAAAATATGTTTTCGTTTTGTCTCTCTGATGATAATTTTGTGTTCGTCGGTGTTCCCGACGAGGAGTCATCCACCTTGTAGCAATTGAGGCAATGCTTTTTAGTCAATTTAGACATGACAATAGACAGGATAAAAATAAGAGTTTACAATGGCACTTTATTTCTTTTAAACATCGGAATCATAAAGTTAAAAAGAAACACAGTATAAAAAACCGGAAATATTGTTCCTTATAGTTTATGAAAAAAACAAATATTGACGGTTGACAAAAATTCTTGAAATAGCTTAAACAGAAGTAACTTTTTTTTCTTTAACACCAAAGCGGATATGACTATGAAAGGACCAAGATTGCTGGTTTTAGGAATGAGAGAGACGGTGGATTGCATGCAAAAAATATGCATGAAAAGAGTTTTGTTCATTATATATGACTCGTGTCTTCACTTTCGGCAAGCGTGTATTTATATTGCTGCAATCTACCTGTACCTAGGAACTCCTGTAAAAGAATGTGCACTTTAATTTACACGCACACATCAGCCTGGTGAACCTTATCTTGCGCTTTGTTCTGTATATAATACTGCCGTTTATCTTCATGAAAATATATAATCAAACTAGTTGTTATATATAGGCATTTTTATATGGTACTAACTTGCACATACGAATGCATCTGAAATAACTCAACATATATGCATGGCTCAATGCGAAGCCAATGTCAGCTACTGAATTTCTAGATCATTACTGAATTCTTTTACTTGAGTTTATATTCTTTCTCGAAAGCTCAACTTGACCATCATATTCATGTTGGAATCCGTACGACTTTAGTACGAGCTTATGATATATGTAAAAATGGCTAATACCTTTGCATGGTTTGTAGCATACATAAAATTAGGATTATTCAATTCATATGTTCATATTGGTCACGCTATAGCAATGTGTTCTCTCACATATAAAAAATAGAACCATTTTATTCTACTTCGTTTTGTACTTTAGGCCGACAACTCCATGGAGACTTGTGTAGCCTGATATTGCATATAATCCTATAGTATTGTGGCTGCTAGATAGACGTTTACAGGAAGTAAAATGTTCGAAATAGTACACGATATTTGATCATGCTTTGTTTTGGAATTAAATATGTTCTTCAATCCCCCCGCCAGATATAGGAGAAAAAAACACAGGGATTCAGGCAGTTCGATTTGTTCAACCAAGACATCCGATCATTTTTAGATTAAACGATTTTTCGTTAGGGAGTTTTCCAAAGTTAAAATCTCTTTTTTCCTGGTTAGTGATTACAATTTCGTATACTATGTAGTGGCATTTCAACATAAAACTGTTTCTCTACGAAGAAATTCAAATTAATTAATAGACTAAGTTTAAAAAGACCTTTCCATAATTCCGCATTGATTACAACGAAACAACAACTTTATTGATACATGTTATTCAATTACTATCATGAAAATTAACTCCAATAAAAATGATGTATAATCACTTCAATGTCCGCAATTAAATGCCCTGTATCATTTCGCGAATATTTATGTCGCAGTTTCAATTGAATTGAACTTGTAGCGATAATAATTCGTACGATGTTGAAGAAAAATAAATTGTCTGCCATCCGTAAACATCATTTCTGTTTAAGATTATAGAAGTTAATGTATGCTAGTACTTCCTGTTTGCGGTTGCTTGTGGATAGAAAAGAGTATATAATCTAACGTTTGAGTGAAAAATGCCTTATCATTAAAAACTTGCGCCAATTTTTCAGTTTATGGAACGTAAACATGCAGGAAATGTCGAGCATTAAATTCGTTAAAAGTCCAACTTCCGCGTCTGAACTGGTACAAAATCAGTACATAAGCCCCTCATCAATGCGCATTGATTTTATTTCCTCACATAAAATCAAATTTACTTCCTAGACTGCATAATAATAAGTATCTTCCGAGCATAATTCCAGGCTCATATTAATGGTATAAATCAAATACAGACACAGCTACAAAACTGAGTTTATACTTTCTCTACCAACAGACCGGCAGTACATCAAGCATAAGTTCTGTCCGCAACTCAAGCAAAAATGTTTCAGCTCAAAGTTTTTGCTTTCCAGCTACAGGAGCTTCTTACTTTTACATGGTTCCTTTACCATTCGAAGTTGACCACAGCGAGTCCAGACTCGTACTCAAAAAAGAGAAATGGAAATGGTTCGCATGGGGACTAAGTACTGGAATAATTCTCGGTGTGGTATAACACAAGGGTATGTCTGGTGTGGCATGGATTCGTCTATCCGCGTGCCGATTTCGAACTTCTCCATGGTCTATTAATGTTCCTTGCAACAGGAGTGATCTTTGTAGGATGGGGACTTTTTATTGTAGGATTGAGTGACATGGTTGCTCTCATATCTGGGTTTAACCAGTGGTTCAAATTGAAAGAAAAATTGAAAATCGTAAGAAACTAAATCATTCAAAGTCAGATTGATTTAAAATTTGACCAATATTATACAATATCGTTTTCAGACATCTCGAGTCCAGACAACAACCAAAGACAAATGGTAGTCAAAGACAATACGGTAGCTTTCTCTGCCTAGCGTAGTTATGACAGCGACTGCACCGTTCGTAGTTCTTTTGTGGCTCTAGGTTTGGAATTATGACCCCAACTTATTACATTCTCGAGGATATCCTTACAGAGCCGACAAAATCGTTCTAGAACGAAATCCTGACAGCTTTAGGAATTCGAGGTGCAATACTTCTTATGGGAGGACTGGAGGCGGCGAGGAGCTTTTCATTTTGCTTTACTCTTTTTGTTGTTACTATCAACCACTTTGTGAAAATCACCTGGATTATTTTTTGTTCCATGATTTTAATTTTGAAGATTTCTATCGTTTTGAAACTGAGGCAAATTGGTTTTGAAATTGATGAGTACGCTTCTCTTTTCCACGATATATTCAGGGATGTTCATAATGTTTTGGGTGACCGTTGCATCTCTTAGCATTTGTCTGGGCGGAGAAAAGGTTCTTGCCGTCGTCTGGTATGGTGCTGCTGTTTTGGGATCTATGTGTTTGCTGGACAAGTAATTATGTTGGCCAGATTTAGGAAAAGCTTGTGATAAATTAAGAACGTTGTGGAGAAATATAGCAAAATACCAGAGGTGATTTCCTTTTAAGAAGGGTTAAAGGAGAGCAGGTAATTTTAGGAAGCAAAGTCGTAATTGCATAACGGATACCTACGGTTCTTACAAATTAATGTAAAGTAGTCCAAAACAAAATCTACTTCCAAGAATAAAATGAACCGTAGGGGATCGTTATGGAATTTTACGGACTTTGCCTTCTAAAATTATACTGCTTCTCACTTGTACCCTTTTTTAAAGGAAATCACTCTGGTATTTTCTTGATATTTCTCCGCCACGTTCTTTACATTTATCACAGCTTTTCCTAAATCTGGCAACATAATTACTTGTCCAGCAAACAACATAGATCCCAAAACAGCAGCACCATACCAGACGACGGCAAGAACCTTTTCTCCGCCCTTGAGACAAATGCTAAGAGATGCAACTGTCATCCAAAACATTATAAACATCCCTGAATATATCGTGAAAAGAGAAGCGTACTCATCAATTTCAAAAACCAATTTCCTCAGTTTCAAAACGATAGAAATCTTCAAAATTAAAATCATGGAACAAAAAATAATCAGGGATTTTCACAAAGTGGTTGATAGTAACAACAAAAAGAGTAAAGCAAAATGAAAAGCTCCTCGCCGCCTCCAGTCCTGCGATAAGAAGTATTGCACCTCGAATTCCTAAAGCTGTCAGGATTTCGTTCCTAGAACGATTTGTAGGCTCTGTAAGGATATCCTCGAGAAATGTAATAAGTTGGGTCATAATTCCAACCTAGAGGCCACCAAAAGAACTACGAACGGTGCAGTCGCTGTCATAACTACGTTAGGCAGAGAAAGCTACCGTATTTGTCTTTGACTACCATTTGTTTTGGTTGTTGTCTGGACTCGAGATGTCTGAAAACGATATTGTATAATAGCTGGTCAAACTTTTAATCAATCTGACTTTTGAATGATTTAGTTTCTTACGATTTTCAATTTTTCTTTCAATTTGAACCACTGGTTAACCCAGATATGAGAGCAACCATGTCACTCAATCCTCCCCATCCTACAAAGATCACTCCTGTTGCAAGGAACATTAATAGACCATGGAGAAGTTCGAAACGGCACGCGGAAGACGAAATCCATGCACACCAGACAATACCCTTGTGTTATACCACACCCGAGAATTATTCCAGTAGTAGTCCCCATGCAACCATTTCCATTTTCTTTTTTGAGTACGAGTCTGGACTCGCTGTAGTCAACTTCGAATGGTAAAGGAACCATGTAAAAGTAAAGAAGTTCCTGTAGCTGGAAAGCAAAAACTTGCGAACTTGACAACATTTTTTGGCTTGAGCTGTCGACTGAACTTATGCTTGATTACTGCAGGTCTGATGGTAGAGAAAGTATAAACTCAGTTTTTAGTGTGTATTTGATTTATACCATATAATATGAGCCTGAAATATGCTCGAAGATACTTATTATTATGCTTTCTAGGAAGTAAAATTTGATTTTACGGGAGAAAATAAAATCATGCGCCATTTGATGAGTGGGCTTTATGTACTGATTTTGTACAGTTCCAGACGCGGAAGTTGGACTTTTAACGAATTTAATGCTCGACATTTCCTGCATGTTTACATTCCATAAACTGAAAAATTCGGGCAAGGTTTTTATGATAAGGCATTTTCACTCAAACGTGTAGATTATATACTCTTTTCTATCCAACAAGCAACCCCAAACAGGAAGTACTAGCATACATTAACTTCTATAATTTAAACAGAAAGTGATGTTTACGGATGGCAGACAATTTTTATTTTTCTTCAACATCGTACGAATTATTTATCGTACAAGTTCAATTCAATTGAAACTGCGACATAAATATTCGCGAAAATGATACAGGGCATTTATTGGACATTGAATTGATTATACATCCATTTTATTGGAGTTAATTTTCATGATAGATAATTGAATAACATGTATCAATAAAGTTGTTGTTTCGTTGTAATCAATGCGGAATACTGGAAGGTCTTTTTAAACCTTAGTTATTATTAATTTGAATTTCTTTAGAGAAACATTTTTATGTTGAAATGCATACATATATACGAAAATGTATATAAACCAGGAAAAAGAGATTTTAAACTTTGGAAAACTCCCCTAACGAAAATAGTTTAATTAAAAATGATCTTATGTTCTTTTGAACAAAATCGAACTGCTGAATACCCTGTGTTTTTTTCTCCTAATATCTGGGTGGTGGATTGAGAACATATTTAAATTCCAAAACAAAGCTGATCAAATATCCGTGTTATTTCGAAATTTGTACTTCCTGTAAACCGTCTATCAAGCAGCTATACTATTAGGATTAGATGCAATATCAGGCTACACAAGTCTCCATGGACGTTGTCGCTAAAGTACAAAACGAAGTAGAATAAAATGGTTCTATTTTTTATATGTGAGAGAACACATTGCTATAGCGTTGACCAATATGAACATATGAATTGAATAATCCTAATTTTATGTATGCTACAACCATGCAAAGGTATTAAACCATTTTTACATATATCATAAGCTCGTACTAAAGTCGTACGGATTCCAAACATGAATATGATGGTCAAATTGAGCTTTCGAGAAAAGAATATAAACTCAAGTACAAGAATTCAGTAATGATCTAGAAATTCAGTAGTGACATTGGCATTGCATTGAGCCATGCATATATGTTGAGTTATTTTAGATGCATTCGTATGTGCAGTTAGTACTCATATAAAAATGCCTATATAACACACTTGTTTGTTTATATATTTTCATGAAGATAAACGGCAGTATTATATACAGAACAAAGCGCAAGATAAGGTTCACCAGCTGATGTGTGCGTGTAATTAAAGTGCACATTCTTTTACAGGAGTTCCTAGGTACAGGTAGATTGCAGCAATATAAATACACGCTTGTTGAAAGTAAGACACGAGTCATATATAAATGAACAAAACTCTCTTCATGCATATGTTTTTGCATGCAATCACGTCCCTCTCATTCCTAAAACCAGCAATCTTGGTCCTTTCATAGTCATATCCGCTTTGGTGTTAAAGAAAAAACAGTTACTTCTGTTTAAGCTATTTCAAGAATTTTTGTCAACCGTCAATATTTGTTTTTTTCATAAACTATAAGGAACAATATTTCCCGGTTTTTATACTGTGTTTTCTTTTTAACTTTATGGATTCCGATGTTTAAAAGAAATAAAGGGCCATTGTAAACTCTTATTTTTATCATGTCTATTGTCATGTCTAAATTGACTAAAAAGCATTGCCTCAATTGCTACAAGGTGGATGACTCCTCGTCGGGAACACCAACGAACACTAAAATTATCAGGTGTTCAGAGAGACAAAACGAAAATGTGCCACATATTTTGCACCTTAGCAAATCAAAATTTTAGACTAGACACTGATAAAACTCTGACTCCAAGCTCAATGGGAGTCGTGACACCGTCTGTGAGGAGTGTGAAAAGGTGATATCCTCTTTTTGTTCCTTTTGTGAACAGATGGAAAGAGTCAAAAGCCAACTCAACTTCAAACTGGAAGCGGTGGTTTACCATTGTGACAACTGCAGACAAAAATATTCTTCAGCTACAGCTTGGTGACATAAATGAATTTTTAAAAGCAGGTACGCTCCCAATTTAAGATACGTTAATCAGATGAAAGTTTCCATGAAAAATTCATGATTTAATTTTTTATGATTTTCAAGCTAAGAAACAAATCCACCAATAAGGTTGAGTGTAAAAACAAATTATTCCGCAACATCAGCCTGTTCCCACGGTAGAATCCAGATCCAGCAGCGATGTAGAGTATGAAGATATTTCTCATCTTCCTGCTTCCTCAAGCCATCAGGGAAATAAGACTCCAGTCTTCAAGTTATTCTGAGTTGGAAATGTTGGTGGAGGATGGAGAAAAACCTGGGAAAATAAAAGCGGCGGATAAGGAAGAGATGTTGACAATGATTGTGACTCATTATTAACGCCCCTGAAAAGAGGAAAAGCTGAACTCCTTTCAACAACAACAACAACAGCTTCTGAAATGTTGACAACTGACAATGATGTTTTCAAAGAACATTGTGATACTCATCATGAGGAATTGGCCAATACTTGTCAGGTTGATGAAGAAATAAATTGGATAGTGGAGCTTGTACCAGTAGATGCTACATTACAGGGAGCTAGTTTTAATGCAAAACAAAAAAAAACTTTCAATCCGGAGCAGTAGTTGTTGTCTGACTACGGATCGCAGGCTTGGATTATTGATGAGAACATTATGCTACAAAATGACGAGTTTTCAAACCAAGCTACAGGTGGAAGCCAAACAGACTTTTTGGGGCAACTTGAGAATGCGGCTCCCGGCGATCACCCGTTACAAACAACTACTAATTCAAATGTCGATGATGATGGTGGAGATTTAATCCAAGGCATCAAGTGTCCAAATTGTCACAATTATTTCGCCTCCAGAACAACCCTGAATAGACACGACGTTACTCAACATGTAAACGCCATGAAGTACTACGTTTGTACATTCCGCAGAATGCGCAAGGTACCAATAGTCGTTCCCAATCATTTGAAATAGTAAGTCTGCATTCCAGTTTGAAGGTAACTTTTTAATTCAAAATTATTAGCAATTAATAAAATGAGTCCATTGCTTCTTACATTCTAAAGGCCAAACAAGAGATGTTTTGAACTCGTCTTGTTAATTTTGACGTGACTTCTTTGATGTTGAAGCGTCTGGCAATCTATGAGTAGGTTATATGATTTACCTTCACTTATACACATGTCTATGGAGACACATTACGAAAGGAACTGTGTGGACTTTGTTTTGAATGCTTACCAATGTTGGTTTCGTAGTAAGTATTAATAATAATTTTCAATGTAAAAATTGATTATTTATGAAAGTTTGAGAACCTAACGTACACACTTTTGTTTAAGTTTTGTAATACTCCATTTAAAAGCACCACCAGGTGATTGTTTAAACCATATCCATTTATTTACCCGAGTTTTCAATTTTTTGTAAGTAGAAATTTTGAACTTTGAACAGAAAGTGATGCACGCATAGCAAAAACTGGCAAATAATAAAAAGACATTGTACTTGTATAAAAGGACTTCATAGAAACTTTATATTTATTGTAGTTCTTATACTTCACCCTTCGGTATCCATTGTATACCGATCATAACAGAGTAGTTTGTAGGTAGATAGTCG
>LJIJ01001822.1:0-35691 GCA_001718145.1 Orchesella cincta
GACTGTTGACGATTTATGAATGTGCAACTGTGCATCCATTCAAGCCTGTGCCATCCTTACGGCAGAAGTTATGTGAGGAATGAATGAAGGAGTGGCTAAATAACACTATCTATTTGCTAAACAAACCCACATAACGCGGTTTCTAACATTTGGCATCCGACAGAAAGAGCGAGGCAAGCCATACAGAGTTGTCACTTATGGAAAGCATCCACCACTGCTCTCCAGCTCTCTTTCTCTCACCACTCTTTCCTAGGTCATGCGGCTTTGAATATTGCAACAGCACCATTTTCGCCTTGTAAACTAAAGTCAAACACAGAAGACTTTGGAGTTCTAGGAGAATGCGTTGAATGAGTGCAAACTTGAATTTACTTTGTGTACTCTTGCATAGAAATGTACTTGTGGAGAAATGTGGATTGCGGAATATGTGTGCACTTATCTTGTTCCATCAACATTAGCCAAATATAAGTGAATATTAGGATGTGAAACTGTTTAGTGCTCATCCAACCATACAAATATGCTGAGGGCATAAATACACATGTTGTTACAACCCAACTATACAAGAGCCATTCATTGAGTCACCGATGTGTACAAAATGCTCCGTATTTATTCTGATGAATGCTTATAGTACACGCATAATGGCTACATTTCTCTCTGCGCTACTATAAACATATATAACACAACATCAACACAATTGTCTATTGATTACCCTACCAAGTTTTTTAAGGAATAGCATGTTTGTGTGTATGTATGTATGTAACATCTTTCTGTCTCCCTGAACAGGGTGCATGATTACAATAAATCATTGCCAACAGAGTTTCCAGTCTCAGAGACTCCACTTTCAGTGTTTCTATACGTCTCCCTATGGCGATGATGCGAGAAGGCCAGAGATAGTTAGCAGTGAAAGAGCCAAAGTGCCACCACACAGAGCAAGAATCAAAAAGAGAGATTCTCAAAGGTACACTCGTCCTGGTATATAGTTTTGCCCTTACAAACATCATGAACTTTTGTTTGTACATTTATATGTACTAAAAGATTTCCAACATTAGTTACTATGTCATGCAAAACAGGCTTCAAAAAAGTAGTGGCCTGCTTTCGGTCTTTCAAGTTGAAACTGGAACTAGTGATCTTTCTGAGTTTGCACCAGTATATATGGTTTTGGCTTCACATGTCTGGACTATCTCCTGCGTAGGGAACACCCGGAAAAGAGGATGAAAGCAAGGAACGCGTATTCATTTCGTATAGTTTCCCATCTGTGCGTTTGGCTTTATATCCTTAATTCTGGGTTGATATGCATTAGTGCTTCCTTCCCGCTCCTTTTCTGGTTTCCTTTTATTTGTGTTTTGTAGTCAAAATAAGATTAAAAGCAGTACAACATTTGAATTCTCCAATCTAAAAGTAAGCAAACAAGAATATATACTTTCAACTTTTGGAAAGAAAAAACCCTAAACTCGCTCACGACTCGGCGAGTTGCTGCTCCTTGTAAAAAAGAAACACGTAACGTCAACAAAATGTACTTTATGTTTGGCATATAAGAAAGGAGAAATTATTACTCTTTGTGTGCAATATTATTGTTATGAGCATTACCTACTAGTTCTTTAGTTTTTTCAGCGACAGTTATTTGTCTAGAGTTGATTCTCAGATAAAAAGGCCATGATTCTGTATTCGCGCAGTCCAAAATGATTTTTTTTATTCTTGGGAATATAGGGATACTCTTGGGAGTATTTGTATGGAAAACGGATAAAATTTTTGGCAACCAGTCAAATCACTTTTCCTTTTTACTTTTAATCTGCAAAAAAGTAACTGGAAAAACGTACGGAAAGTTCTATTCCTAAGATGAGAATCTGCCTCACATATGAAAACGTGTCATTGTTATGAATATTACTTTTCTGGCAAAGTATCCGCAATCGGGATCTATATTGAGAAAGCTTCACTTTTCGTTTTTTTAGCTAGCTCCACCACATGTACGCAAGAGCAATGATAAGAAGCTGTGGTACGGAAAGTACATACTAAGTATAGCATGCATTATGCATATTTCGCAAATACGAATGACTTCATTTGTATTCATTCCTTTTGTGCTCCGAAATCCTAGCCCTAAGTCAAGTTCCTGATGGGTAATTATGAGTAAGATTGGTTAATGTGGGAAATATCCTCCTTTCTTCTTGTGGTTTAAGGGAAAAGACACAATATACTTGTTACATGAGTATAAGCACCAATAATACTTCCAACTTTTGTACAGAGAGGGGCGGATTTTTGGATAAATTTGGGTTTCTAGCTTTCCTCTAGTTTTCCCAGCTCTTCCTTCCGTTTTTCCTTGCAGCTTGAAGGAACCAACAGTAAGAAAGAATGAATTCATTTGAGCTTCTTCCAAACCATACTAGATATACTATACTACTCACTCATATATGCATTACACATTTCCCCTTTCTTCACTACGAAAAACCTCTAAACCCTTTCCTTTGCTTGTCTTCGCCATCTTCCTTCTCTTCCTCCTCCGCTCTCCATGTCTTCTCTGGTGACAAGGAGTTTCGGTCTGGTGAAGATGCTTGGTTGTCTCCTTAGTTTTCTTTTGCCATTATTACTACTCCGTTTCCCTATTTTCTGTGATAAAAGCGCAACGTACGAGAGAGCACATGCAGCACGTCTTGAATTTGAAAATTACCAAGAATTTTAGAGAATGTTAAAGGGGATGTATTTTGGGGGAAATGTTGGTCTCGTGAAAAACGCTCACAAACACAGCTTTCAAAAAGCTTCCAGGGATTCCCTTAAGAGAATTATTGTCATCATTTGAATTTCTTAGAATGGGATGAATGAGATACTTTAGCTTAAGCGAATTCTATACTTAGATGCTCCTATTGGTTCAACGTACACACAATTTGAAACCAAAAGTGGAGTAAGAAGAGAAGTCAGTAGCTCCCTACAGTAATAATAAAAAGCTTCCAAAAATGAATTCCCACACCCAAGCATGTTCTAAGCTTCACCCCTAAGTGGGTGAAGTACATCATTTACAAGGAAATTTGTGGCTTTAGATGCAGTCATTAAACGAGACCGCGACTGAAGAACATGCTTGTTGGGACACTATAAACCGTCTTAAAGATTTTAAACCTGAATATACTTCTGAAAACAAATACACAGCATCTTCAATATTGTTTATTATGAATTTCTTGGAAATTTATTTGTAATCTTTAAAGTGTAAGGTATTTTCAAAGAAAATGAGATAATATCACATTTCATAAAAAAAATTTTTTTGGGAGGTTCCTTGGAACTGCTGTTAAACTACTAAAAACATGATTTGTGGGCTGCATCGTGCTCCTGCACTTGTGCATACATTTAACTGCCGTAGTTTTTTGACTGAGGCACACAGAAACACACATGCATGTGATAAATATAAAAATAAAGGATGAACAAGGAAGAAATGGATGAAGGGGCACACTTTTTGGCCATTACAAAAAATATATTCATCCTTTGATATTTTTATTTCTTCAAAGTAAAATGTATAGAGAAAGAACTTTTAAGTGTAACTGATAACTTGTAATGCGCTATAATCTGGTTGAACGACTTGTATTTCTCTATCCCTCAAAACTTTTTCTTTCTCTCCTCCATTTAATATTGAGCATCTTCCCCAAATACGAAGAGTGCATGTGGAAAGCACAAAACACTCAGAAAGGGAGAAGTGCATAAAGATGCACCAATCGGTTTCAAAGTGGGATTTAATACTGGTATACAATTTTTGGGGATAAAGAGGGTGTTGTACTTGAAAAATATAAAAGGTGAAGGAGAACATAAAATACCTATTCATTCCTTGGAACATTGAATCCGTTAGCAGAAGCAGGCAATATCATATCAAACAAGAAGTATTGGAAGGAAGAAAAAATATATTTGGAAATGGGCTAAGTTTTTTCCCTTTCTTTTATGTTTATAGTTGTGGTTGTATTTGGTATATAATATGGTTTCACATTGTGTGCATGTGTAGTAGTAGCAGTAGACGCTGTTGTGTCTGTAAGGGTCAGAGTCACAGACCCCATATTCTCTGTCGTGGACGTGTGTTGTAAAAATAAATTGTTACAGCTCACTTGCACCAGTAATTCAACTTGGGATTTTTTATTCTTCTAGTTTTTACTTGAACCGTAATGCCTACACTTGTTTAAGTAGAACTTGCGAGCTTGGAATGGAAGTAGAAATGAAAAAAATGGGGAAACTGTCGAACTCAAATCCTTTACTTGTTTCTACACACTTTTAGCTCCTTCTGATCAAGATTTGATCGGCCTTGTCATGAAATGTCTTGATACATATGGAACTTCAAATATATCTATTATATCTTTATATAAGGTACATCCTCATCATATCACTTGCACTCTTTTATTTCATTTCTTCACCCTTTCGCACTCTAGATTACTTGAATTGGTGCTTCCTTTGATAAAATCGTGAGAGCAAAGTGGAGTGAGAAGAATAATAACATTCGTATACAACTCAAGTGCATATATATTCCTTTACAAAACCAGCTTTGTGAAGAAGAAGAAGAAAAAATCCCCAAAACATTTAATAACGAATGCAACCACAAGACGAAATCTTTTTTGTCCCTTGTTATGCGCTTTTCACTTTCTTTTTGTTAATTTCAACTTTTGTACACATTACACGCACACGTGCGCCCATATATACGTATTATTATTGGATATATCAGATTTGTTTGCGAAGCATATTGCCAATATTGAATAGTGCATGCACTACCCTAAAGTATTGTACTGTAGGCTACAAAGACTTATTTTTTGTCTCTTTTTGGTTTTCTTTCCCACTCCTCCCGAGAAATAATACGGATTGAGTTATAATAATAATGTATTGTGTGTCTTAGCAGAGCTAGTCGCTCCAATTCTTTCCTTTTACTTTACGCTCCTGCCTCCTCTCAATTTATGCCGATTTCCGTTTGTCCAACTTTGTTCTCTTGTTAGTCAAGTTGGTGACTGAAGAAAAGCGAAAAGTTTTTTTTGTTTAGATACTATATGTTATATGTTTTTACCGACTTCCTTACTATTGGCTACTGCTGTTTTATTTTCAACTGCAATATGGTATACTTGAGTCTGAGCCTCCTAACTTGGCCAACAAATGTACAAGATGCTTATTATTTTTCTACACCAAGAAGAGAGAATAAAATGTAACAATGCTTCCCTGCTTTCTCATCTATTTGAAACTTTTGTGTTGGACTGAATGTGCATGCTATACACTATGTGTGTTTTCCGTTTATAGTTTTGTATCCTTCGGGAATAGATGAAGTCAAGAGAGAAAAAAATATAACTGCTCCACAAGTAACGAACGATACCTTAGCGTTATGAAGTTGTCTTGTCTTTTCCTAAAATAGAAACATGTTAAGTAGTAAGAAGACATCTAAAAACTTAAGCCTTATTGCATTCACTCTTTGGTCATATAAGTGCAAAGTAAGTGAATGCTAAAAGCATGTCGAACTTTCAGAAAAATCTTTAGGAATCCGCTGTCTGTTCCAGCGAGTCGTCTACAGAATGGTGTATGCAGTGCATGCATATACTTAAAGATAAGAATTAAAAGAAGAGAAGCAAACATCATTTGGCAAAAATAATAAGTAGCAAAAGAAAAGTCTTGTTGTACATGTATATTTTTTATGCTGCTATCTCGCTCACGTATGTTCCTTCTTTAACAATATCAAGACACAACTCGAGTATGATAAAGGAAGCAGACAATATTTTTAAATATTCGAATTAAGATTTAACTTTGCCATTGAGATTCCGCGGAATTCACACCGTGAAATAAGTAGCAACATTTCTGGAATTCTTTAAGGAAAAAAGTGCAGACCTGAAGCATGACAGGCGTTGTGCATTTCTTGTGTGAAAATAAATGGTAACTACAAGGCAGTCCATTATATAGTTTATGCCTGAGAGAACCTTGAAGTTATTCCCAACAGGGGACTGAAGTTTGCGACTTAAGTTAATCTTTGATTTTAGCTATATTTTGTCCATTAATTTTTTAAACAGAGCCATTATAACGATAAGTTGAATTGCGTTGTGTATTTAATTCATAGTTAATTTACAAATAAAAACCGTACTGTCGCTACCCTGACAGTCTTGGCAAACCTACCAAATGTCTCGACGCTGTGATTTTCCTTGTTAAAAAAGTGACATTTAAAACGTGTAATGTGTATACTGGCACTGGCCATGTATTTAGGCAGCCAAGAATGAATTTACAATACGCTTCGCGTAAGATGAAAATGCGTAAATGCACCCAACATAAAATGTATATGATTGCACTGTACACTTACCCCGTTAAAAGTGTTTATGTCAACTCAAGTGCTTTTACTTGAGCACAATTGTTTATGAGCAAACTTTTACAAAGCAAGTTCTTTTCTTTCTTTCTTTTAGAGCAAGTCACAGGAAAATGATTGTAAAGTTTTTACTCGTACTCTCTCAGTATGCTTTTTTAAGTCTTTACCTTCACTTTTCAAAACTAAAAACACAAACATTCCCAAAATTGTAAACAGAACAAGCTTGCATTTCCTTATACTTGTATTAACACATGGACAAGCAGACTTTACCAATGCACGTGTGAATAGCTGTTCTTGCAAGTTTTGATAAAGTAAAAAGCACCAACACATAAACCCTATATACAAGTGTAATCCTTCTCCAAGGAGTTTTCCTTGTTTCTAGACAGATGTACATTTAAAAAAGATTTTGAAAGGACAGAAAAAGAAGAAAGAAAAAAGTGAAACCCAGTGCCAAAGTGTTGAAGAACTTAATAAAGTAATATACAACACTTGCATAATAACGTATGATAAAAGTTGTTAAAAACTCTCATCTAATCCTGCAAGTACTTAATGTTCCATCCTGAGGATTCCATAATGTTTGACAAAAGTGGCTGGAAGCAAAGTTTGGCTGGTGTTGGTACATGATCCCTCTCAAAGACTCCTTATATTCCTTCCCTTACAGCCGTACACTCTGAGCAGGCTTCCTGATTACCTTCCACACAATATTCCAGCCAACTTACTTATTTTTCGCAAAAGCTTTTCAACTTATCGTACAAAGTTGAGTTCAGGACACCACACACTAGTTAAATGTAAAGCTGTGTGTTTACTCGACTCGTCATCATCACGATCCTCTGCAACAGCAAACATCATCATCTCTTACACAGTAGGATATCTGAGAATCTCAATAACTCAAAAAGAAACACCAACATTACTCCACTCGTATCAACTTCTATGTATGTTCTTACGAGTATAGCGTGATATATCGTCATTCGTCATATAATGTCACCGTATCACTGGCTAGTGAAAGTATTAGGAGGAAAGTTTTCTTGCCGTTCTGATTATCTAAAAATATTACCACATATTTTCACTGTAGCCCTTCCTTCTATAGATCCTGTGTAGTTAAAAACGGACCTTATAAATCTTTAAGAAATGTACAAGAATCAAATCATATTTGTATGAAAATGTTGAAAAAGTATGGCACTCAATCCTCAACTCCCATTTCATTCAATGCTCAAGTGTATGCCTAGTTCCTTAAAAGAAGCTTAGCTCGTTTGGTTTGGTATAAAGGGGAAGAAGAATGGTAAGCGGAATCAACAGCAATGCTATATGGAATCACTCCTGTCTTTCTCCTCTGTACACTCTCCATGATATTCTCCTTATAACTTTGTATTATTGGAGGACAAAAACGTATTGAGCTTCACTAAGCATTCATGGACAGAAAAAAGGAGAGGAGTGTTTTTACTAAAACTTTATGTTTATCCTGGAAAAGGTCTGAAGTGGTTGATTTTCTTTGGAAGGGCACAACAAGAGGCGACTTCTTAGTTTCAGACGCACTGCCTTGGCTGAGAGAGGTATACACACAACATATCTAAACTAGACAACAGTCTTTAAGAGCGAAACAACAAAACCTCTCACTGACTTTCTCCCTGACTCAACTCTCTCTCTCAACTCAAGAAAAACTGTTTTCCCATTCTTACACAATGCATTACAATACACACACACTTGCACATAAAGTAGAGTAGTTAGGACGGGAGTGAAAAAGAAGAAGAGTTTAGAGAGAAAGGCGAGAGGACTTTCTGCCAAAAACTTTCCAATACCATTGCCTCACCATCACCATTATATGAATCCTTTACACAGGAAAATAGTAATGCTGTATAAAGCAAAACTTTGGAACCTCTGTCTCCTTATTCCGCGCCTTATTATTTCGGTTCGACTAAAAAGTGAAAGTTATGCGCTTTCTTATTCACTTGAAAATTCTAAAGTCTGTCTGTAGTCATAATGGTAATGGTAGTAACAATGCCCAGTTTTCCCACTGCAACACTAACTTTCTCCTGAAATTGAGCAAATGTGTATAAATCTTTTGCATGCTACCCTATGAGAAGCCAATATACGCTCACAAACCAACTGTAATAATAATAATAATGATGCTACCAATAATAGATTCCAGTCTATTACAGATTATAGATGACAATAGACACAATCCAATCTGTATCCAAACTACCAGTATCCATTGCATTCTAAACCTAACATAGCTATACTCTGTATAATATGGTATGCATATATGCTCATTAATATAAGTTGTAGTTATTCCCATTAAAGTTTACTTTCTTGTTTTCTCTCGTAGGCGGATATCTTTATTCTGAACTTTATCATTTTTATCCACTCCTACTCTTATTATTATCAACCTACTACAATACTTATTTGCTGTTTCAAACTGCTGCAGCAACATGGATGCATAAACAGGCCCAGTGCAACAATCTTAGGAAAATCAGACCAGATATATTGGTTGAATATTGAAATTTATATAAGTTACTTTAAATACGTTTAATTGTCTTGCCCGGTTGTTGCGATTGGACTCGGGCTCTATTAAACTTGATCTTTTGGTAAACCTCAATCATCAATAGATGCATTGGGATGTGAAAAAATCGAACCGCTATATATGAACATCTCCAATTCCATTCAACTGATCCACGTCAATTTTTAAATATTGCAATTTGGTAGGTACATGGAAAATTAGATTGTCAAATGCAAAACGCACTTTCATACGCAAATAATCATGGTGTTCGCTTTCTACAATGAGTAAATATTGTGAGATGAATATGAGGAAAGTAATATGATATGTATTTAAGTGAATCGTTATTGTTCACTTGCTTTTTCGAAGCAGAAAAGTGGAGCATTCTGCTGTATCTAGAAGAAAGAACAAACTAATAATGTCTCTACTAATCTTTTATGATGTTTCTGCATGAGTTGACGTGTGTAAGTTGAATATTTTTATACGTTTTCAAAGCACAGTAAATGAATATAATTTTACAAGATGAAAAAAAATGCTTTCTTCCAAAGTAAACCTGTGACGCCATTTTCGTACCTTATTCCTACTTGAAGAATCGGGAAATGAAAAGCCGTCTGAAGTGACATGACAAAGCAAGTATCTCTGCCATTCAAATCCCCATCCCCTTGATCTTCCTTGGAATCTAACATTTCTAGTCGTCTCCTTTGTCAGGAAAAGTGACAAAAGTAACCGACTCGATTTTTCTCATTCTCTCTCTGTCATCCTACGGTTTAATTTACTTTTATTTCTGAGAAAGCGCTATTATCATCGCTATTTTCAAAATGAAAAAAAAAACGTCTGTTGCATTTACAGTATTAAATACGGGTGTACGGCGGATATGAGTCAGAATACCATATAACATTATTATGCGTCGATGATGATAGAGCAAAGGTTTGGTAACAAAAGTCGGATGCTATTACAAATGAAATATCCTTTTATTCTAAAAGGGTGCATCGAGGAGAAAAAATGAGCAGAGGAGGAGAAAGGGAAATAGGAATTTAATATCCTGAAGAATGGAATACGATGGGTGTGTAAACAGAACGATTCAAGTAGTATCAAAAGCAAGATTACATTGCTGACTTTTGATAAAATTACCTATTTATTGCTCCGCTTCAACCAAGTAGCTTAAATCAAAGGGAACCGATTTATAAAATGAGTATTTTTATCAATACCAAAAAACTTACAACTTTCAATTCAATTTTGCGTGGGTAGAGAGTTCAAATTGAACATTTTAACTGAGCTCTTGTAGGTATGCTTGGTCATGGAACGAATTGTTCCAAATTACCTAACAGAATGATATATATTTTATACTAGAAACGTTTCTCAGTTTCTTGTCAGGAAAAGGTTCTCTATGAACGTTTACCGATGTGTAGCAGGTAGTAAAATCAGAAATGAGATTGTTACTAATATTTAGTTTTACTTTATCAAAGTCAGTGTCTTGTGTTGGTCCTTGAGCAGTACAATATGAGAGGAGCACATTATACCATGAACAAATTTAATTAACGTGACCACCACTCTCTTAATAGAGCACATAGTTATTCTTACCCCTGTCAGTTTACTAACTTGACGTAATCCACTTATACTTTCTCTCCATCTTGGAAAGCATTAAGCCACATATCATAATCATATCATATCATGTTTAGTAGACGAGGATCACGGAAGTAGCAGCTTCAGTTGCTTACAGAAAGTCACCAGATTTTTTGTGCATTATACCAAAAAATTTCACTCCCTCCGATGTGCTGTACCTGTCGCTGTAATAATAATATTCGTAATGGAGAGCAAGTCCTATAAGAGCTTTACGACAACTATTCACTCAATCTGTCTAGCACACATTTCACTTTTTTGCCTATGATTCCATTGAAGCAACTCATGCAAGTCTGATTCTTAACGTGACTTGTACGCAATAATGGAGAAGTGATGGAGAAAACTTTTCCAATTCCTTCTTGTTCAACTCACGTGGAAAGTTTTCCTTGGGATACCAAACTACCAACTACAATACCAAAACTACTATACCTTCTTCCTCATTCTATGGGCTTTTGGGCAGTCTATGATGCAAAGAAGTTTTGTGCATTCTAAGAAGCTGAGACTATACATAATACCTCTTGCACGGTGACTTTATATACCACTTTTGAAGAAAGGAAGAGACATGTGTTTGACCGTTATACTATAGTTCCGCCTAAACGACGGTGTGTTATAATAATATATGCTTTTCATCTGTTTCATATTCTGTAGACTTATTTCAGACTTTGTGTGTGTGTCTTGAGCGGCACGCAAAACGCAAACTGTACCCGTGGTTCCAGATAGAAACATTTTGTGTCACGGACTTTATGTAGATATACGTATCAAGTACATGCATGACTTCACTAGGCACCTATGTTGATACAAATTCAGAATCTGCGGACTAATAATATCACTGAAGATATGTACTCTGCATTTTCTTCCTTCTCTAATCTATTACTTTTCGCATGCATGGATCCAACACGCGGCACTGCCTATACACTACATTACGATGGCCCAAATATCCAATCCTCTATCAGTACAATCCCCTTTCTCACCATAACAATTGCTCCACTTGTTCCCATCTTTTTAGCTTATTGTGGGCTACTTACTTTTGATCTTTGCGAAAACTTTTTTTTCTTCTCCGCTCTCCTTCCTTCGTCCCGATTTTCTACACTGTTTGTAGAGATTTCTCGTTTTTTTTCATAATATAGACACCATGTGATTTGTACACTGAGCTCAGCTTTCTTTCTTGAGTTGTCACTTTACTTTTCTTCGTCTAGTTTTCAATAACTACTTTCTCCAACGAGCCGTGCCATTCAATACTTTTTTTTCTATTTTAAATGCTTTCCGCTTGCTTTTCCCTTTCCAAATTCTTTTTGTGTCAATTGCAAGTGTTGAAGAAGTACGAAAACTAAATCCTTTCCTTTTGTTCCATTAACCGTTATGCGCACATTATGCATCTCGAAGACTTCCAGCTCACATAAACCAAAAGTGTACCTGGACATTTGGGCAGTTGCTGCTGACACTTTTGTACATATTATCAGTGGGAAAGGCTGCGTCTTGTTTTCATACTTGCTGCATTTATGATAAGTTTTTATGCATAAATAGAATCTCAAGTCGTTTTCACTTTTGCAGTCAATAAAATATGTCATAAACATGTGATACTGTGAGCGCATGAAAAAATGTGCTGGCAATGAGTTAAAAGCAAAAATCAGTTTCACAAATTCACATATAAATGTTTAGCGATGGATTCACCGTATTTTATAAACTGTTGAATGTACTTAACGTTAACTTGCAAAAATTATAGGGTTGAAATTGTTGGGGATAAGAAAGGTGTGAAAATGCATACTCAATAATTACGAGTCAGAGAAAACATTGTTTGGTGGTAGGCATCCAGATACAGAGAGTAGGGTTTCAGTCAACTGTATTCAATTTACCTCAATTTTATGCTGCAAAACAAAAAGTGAGGTAACGTAGAAGAGTAAGTATCAATTTGGGTAACTGTTTTTTTTACAGTTTGGAAGGGAATATCCTATTTAGACCACAAATAATGAAAACGTTTCATAAAGTTTATATCTGCTATATACCAAAACGAGTGTTGCGTTACTTTTCATGTTTGTGTGTGTGGGTGCTTCGGATGAGGAAAAGGGGAAAGTTTTTATTTTGGTCGTTTAACAAATTTCTGTAAGTTTACTCAACTAACGAGAATAATGGACAAAAGAAAATATTCTCATATAGCCCATTATGAGACCTAAAATGAGAGCTTTAACGTCAGCTTTAGCCAGCCAAGCTCATTTATGACGCACTTTCAGCTTGACTAATAGTACATACCATTTTCTAAAGCGGATGAAGTACTTCTAGCAGATTTTATATTTCTACTGAAGGAATGCGTTAAACATTCACGCAGCAAGTTATAAAGCCTGTAGAAAATTATGGAAAGTGACCGACGTTTAGTTTATTCATAATTAGATTACGAGTAGCTTACCATTACACTGGCAAAAATCAGGATACTTAAACGCAATGTCATTTGTGATTAAAATGATCCTAATGCATAAACTCCTTCTTGAATAACTACACTGACCAATAGACTAGGTATCGGGTAGCAGTAACGACTAAGGACGGATATCAACACTATTATTGCGTTACAAACTTTTTTAAATTTCAAAATGCTGCTTAAATACACGTTACTTCACCTGAGCATAGTTTAATTGTACAACATCATACATTATAATAGAAAATACGGTAGTAGCATCTGTTTTTCACGTCAGAGTAAAAGTCTCCAACGAACTAAAAACTCAAGTCCCTTAATAAACTTTGCATTTCCTCATCCTCGTCATTATCGTGGCCACCATCTTGCATAAACGAAAAAGGACTGTGTTAAGGTAAAAACGCGTTAAATTAGAGTCCTGCATAACTTTTGCTAATTTACACAGATCTGCTACTCGGTTTGAGTAGGAAAAGCAATAAGGGACTTTTGTATCTGATCCTGCATAGTTGTCCGGGCAGATTAGTGATAGTATCTTTAATCACAAAGAAAGCAAACTTGGGGATAGACCGCCAGGTACTTTATATCGACCAGTCGGTTGGTCCTTTGAAAGTGTATGCACACGTGCATTTACGATAATCATTCCATACATGTTGGTATGAGCTCGTAGTCCTGCCAAACGCAACTTTTTGGCATGTCAGTCCAACAAGCCAAGATGAGAGTTTGGATTTTAGTACTTTCCTTGAGGACCTCACTTTCATGTAGTCAATCCTGCAGATGCATACTTGTATGAACATCGTCCACTTCTTCCTACACAGTTCTGCTTGATGAGGTGATCTTGATGCAAACCACGAGGTAAGAAATTTGATGGCTTGTAATAATCATAACCAAACAAGTCCCCAAGTCTCAATCTCATTTTGCTCGTACTTTGAAGTAAAATATCCAACTACTTTTACCTTGTCTGCTGCTGATGCAAGGCATAAAATGAAGTGAGTCAAGATATGAGTTGCTTAGCTTTAGCTTCACACGGGAAAATTGACCCTTTAATTTGAGAATGCAATATTTTGTCAAGGTACAAAAACTGAAAAAAAACCTAGTCCTCGTGCAACATTGGTGATATTAGCAAGCACATCAGCTTGAGCGTACATGATGCTGTTATTAGCTCTTTGAAATTCCTAAAAAAGCAGCAGAGTTCACTCGACAACTCTTCACATTGGCAGGAAAGGTCGTAAAAGGATAACATATCAAACAACGTTGACTGTAATTAAACAGCAGCTCGCTTACTTTTATCTGGGTATGGGTTTAAAACTGAGGTTTAGTACTTTACCCATTAGTCCGTTCCCAAAATGAAAAAGGATTTTTGATGATTTCGCCCATGATGATACTCATGGCATTTGGAAGTGAAAAGGTAGTTCAATGAAAGGACGACATTTTGTCAGCTCAGCTTTGCCTAGACTTGCTGCTGGACTTTATTAACTGAGCAAAAAGTGAATATCTGATGTACAAAAAGAATGACAAACGTTTTAACTCTTTGAGAACAAGCCTTTGAATCAAACGTAGCCTCAAATTTCAGGGGAAATAATTAGCTGAAGCTGAAAGTATGAAAACAAGCAAGATAAACGAAGCACACTAATAATAACATAAACGTAGGTATTACCATCTACTATCTACACACGCTACACACAGCTCGTAGAAAAATTGTTTCTGTAAAGATAGAATTAGAAGAGAAAGCTCATCGTTCTCTCGAGACTGAATTAAAATGGCTAAAAGCCTAGCAATAAAATATGAATTTTAATTAAAATCCCTGTACCAAATCATGGCTATAGAGGCCAGGCAAGATTATGCACGCACATGTACACCAGACTCATTATTTGCATGGGGATGTAAAGCTATTTTTGTATCAAAGATATATACTTTTATATCAAAATAGAGAAAGTCTGTGACTATCCCTATTGCGGTGGGAAAGTTCGTTTATTCTCTCTTTGCCCTTTTTTTTGAATTCCTGTCTCATTTTATTAAGCCTAGTTGCAGTGACTACGTTGAAAGATTCCTCCACTCTACCCTTTCAAGTAGGATTTCGTGTATACGGGTTGTGTTAGCGGTCTTCCCGCACGCATCCGAACGCAATCCATTAAGAGTTGGGAGAGATAGTTGTACTAAAAGTGTAGGAACAGGTGTATCCCCAAAAATTGGCTAAGCAAAACCTTGTTAGAGGTTGAGATGAAGTTACCAAATACGGAACTCTAGCACTCTCCTTACAGATATTTCTTGAATACAATTTTTTCTTGATGTCGTCTCCCCACCTTTATAGCAGTCGAGCAGGAGTTATGTACATAGACAAAGTTAAACAATTCCTTTTCCTTGTTGGAAGAAAATGCATGAGGCTCAGGCGAATAAATATATTAAACAAGATATTTGTATAATAAAATGCAGACCAACGCCATCATCATTTTCTCCCTTCTTTACTATTTACAAAAGCTTTCTGTCTTCTTATTTTTTTCGCACATGAAAAGAGAATGAAGACAGAGGAAAAGTAAAAGGGAGCAACAGCAAGAAAAAAGAACAAGCAGCAGATGAGAGAGGGAGCAAGATAGAGTCAATGTGTCCCTCGAGGCTTCATAAAGATGTTTCCCAAGAACAACTTGAGATAGGAAGACGAAAAATAGGTGGAATAAGGGAAAGAGTAAAACAGGGCTGGCTTGATAGAAAGGGAGAAAAAATTACAAGAATGAAACAAAAGAAGACACACAGCCGCTATGTGCATGCATGTCCTGTCGTCTCTCTCTTTGAAATCATTGTTGGTTGCTGCACCTGAGACCCATATTGTGGTTGTGTGGCTGTCTCCTATCTTGAAAGAAATAGATGATTATCATCTCTCTGGGTCATGCATATATATCTAATGCATGTACAATACATACGTATGCCTTTGCTATGCCTATCTCGACCAAAAAAAGTTTGGAGAAAGCATCATACAAAAAGAAGACATCAGTCCTTGTACTTCTC
Source organism: Orchesella cincta (assembly GCA_001718145.1). Lineage (NCBI taxonomy): Eukaryota > Metazoa > Arthropoda > Collembola > Entomobryomorpha > Orchesellidae > Orchesella > Orchesella cincta. Next base: position 15,799 of record LJIJ01001822.1, read on the forward strand.
ACTGGAAAAAAATATGTTCTGCTACAATACTAATAAAAAGTCGACTTTTTATACTTTTTTCTCATCCCATCTCTTCTTTAACACGAAAGAAATTACGAGTTGGTCTTTGATTTCGATTTTCATCTTGTGAATTATCAGAAATTGTAATCTACAAACTAACTAAAATAGGATAAAACTAAATGCCTGGAGAAACAAAGCAAACATTTATCCTTAATGTCCTCCATGATGAGCTTTGTTGTTTTCCACTTGAGAGTACAATGACAGCCCACTTTTTGCTAAAGATACTCTTCCTGTAGATGCATATATGGGAAGAAAGCGAAAACTGTCTGAAAATGTTCATGAAAAAGAAATATGTCCAATCGTTTAGACAGCCGTTCACTGGCTGAACTAGCCATTTGCGTTAGTGTTAGTCCTTTGTTGGTCGTTGGTGGGTTTGACGTGGACATTTGGAAAGTGCAGGAAGGATTGCATTTTGTTTAATCCTTCTGGAAATTAGTTACGATACGAAACGATAATGTTTATCAACTTTTCCCAATACATTTTTAGCCAATGTAGAGCCTATAGTTCTTGCTGCTGATGAGCTGTGTACAATGTGTAGCAGTTACTGTTTGCACAAAGCTGGACATTTCAAATGCGGCTGATTATGTCGACTGTCTAAAATTTTCCCGACATCCGGATGGTAAAGTGGTCTATACCTTTCTCCTAACGTAGACAGACAAATTTATCCACATTACGTCACGGCTCAATGATTACAAGCTCGCTCGTCTCTTCATTCTCATTTAGAGAAAAGGGGTCGTTCTCACTCTCACTGGTTTTGGTATGTGTGTTTGTAATTAATGATCTTCTTGACAAAATGAGCTGAGCAGCTAACTACTTGAGTTGCATTCAGTCGTGAGACAAGAAGATTGGCGATCTGTAGAGCGAATACCTAATATCTGTGGTAAATGTACCTATATGGTTTTGATGCATGTATCGTTTCCTTTCTATTTATAATACGAGGTTGTGGTTGTATTTATTTATTTGGTGGATTTTTATTGCCTTGCCCTGTTGGGCCATTACACTCACGACAGAGCAGAACATGCCATTCACCGTGCTAACACATTCCTCTTCTTCTCCCTGTCCACGGAGTTGACGTCAATATAGTTTGCCTGCAGATCCAGTTGCACCATTCCTGCATTCCTTTCTCATTCCTTGATAAGTGACCACGGAGCACGGAAGCCATTTTGAAAACCTCACGCACATTTTGTGCCTCTGCATTTCCAAAAAAATGCAAGCAATGTAAAGTTGACCGTTCAGTCTGCTCTCGAGTAGAAAGGGTCAGAAAAGGAGACATTTTTATCCCGTTATGTAATGAACCCGATGAGCAAAGCACACGAAATGTATCAAACCCAACACAAAAGCATAGTAATAATATGTGCCAAACTATTTGTTATTGAGTACAAAGTAAACATGGGACAATCCGTAAAATATCAAAAAGTATATGGCGATTTGTAATAACGCTCCCGTGCAATGTTTGACCATAAAATGTTGACGGTATAACTTAAGGCACTGTGCAAATAAAGATAGCAGCAAAGGGGGGAAAGATGTCGAAATGAAGTGGACCTCCCGTGAATGCACGTTTTGTTGTGATACTATATATACCTACAACGGCAGAACGCAAACACGAAGACATGTAGTTAGCTCTGGCTGGAACCAGGAGCTCCAGCTAGAGTATTCTATTTGGAAGAGATAAAATTTTGGAGAGTGATTTATTGCCCGAAATGTACAGTTTAACGATTACTAAAAAGAGTTCAACAAAACCAATGTACATTATTAATACGTTACCTGGAATAACAGGAAGCTTTGGTTCTATAGAGGGTTGTGGCGTAGTCGGAGAACTTTAGCTTGATGCGATAGTGCAATCATGCAATATGTAATACACTTGATTTTTCAACATGCTACACAATAGTGTAGCTTTGCCTAGTTGTATTGTATCACAGGAATGATTTCACTGTTGACTGTGAAGACGAAATCCCTGAACAGATAATAATGGCATGTACGCCACGCCGGATACAATGCTGGGACGACTACATTGCTCTATGGTGGTATTAATTCTAGCATGTTGTAAGATAAATGCTACAGCCTCCACGCACCGAAAAGACAAGTTATTGTGTTGGTTTCCTACTTTACAGCATTATAGCTTAGACTCAATCACCAAGAGCGGGCAAGCAAACCGTTTTACTTTGCGAATAATAGTAATAGTTTTTGTATTCAGTTGCTCAATGGACGAACGTACTTACTTGGGCTTGTGCATGTACAGTGCGTAACACAAGCAATATCATAATCATTCTGGTGCCATGTCCTCATTTATCTATTCGCTTCTCTTAAGCTCAAACAGGAGCGGCACACCAGTTTGTTTCAAAATTTTGCATAAGGCAAGGCCATTCCAAAAAAGTTGTTTCTCTCCAAACTAACTACGATATATACAGAGCTCAAAATGGCTGCAATGGAAGGGGAAAGATGGAGGATTTCCCAGAATTTAAGCGAGAATTGCATTTATGCATCATGTACAGATGTATGCACATAAATATATATGCTTTTGCTAATGGTTCTCAACAACCGTGGTAAATGCCATGATGAAGTTGTAGGGTTTGAGCAGCAAGAAAGAAAGAAAGAAGCCTGCAAGAGAAAGTTTTAAAAGATGCTAACGGCAGTTGAAAGCAGGAACGGGGTGCAATAGTCATAAGTTTCTCATATATTACGGACATACTACCGCCTCTGCTGCTTTTGATGGTCTGTTCGTTAACTGCTTACACTAGATATTCTTTCAATCAGTTGACGCAAAAGAAAGAAGTGTGTAAGAAAATTTGTGCATTTTAAGTTGAACACCATTACGCACACATTTTCTAGGAATGTGACATCCGATTTGTCTTGAAATATGGAGTAAAGTCACTTGCAAAATGTAAGATGAAAGTTGGATAATGAGATATGACTTTGTAAGATCTACATGGAAAAGAGACAATGAAAGGATAACCGACCAGAAAGACACGAGAAATCAGAGTCTTTAGATATTACGTATTTTAAGGATAAAAAAAACTTTTAAAATATACCTAATTTTCTGTTGTTACACATTATTATGTAATTTCTGCAACTTTCGGCTCAACATCATCTACAGGACACATCTTTTTGAGTAGCTAAAAAGTACACAAGTGTTTCAAAACTCATTTACAAAAATGGGGATAAAAGGGCGAGTGAGCAATCTTTGACACACACTCAAGTTTTCAAGTTATATATAACAGACTAATGGTTTTCATTAAAAGTCTAGGGATTAAGTTGCCACACTGACGGCTTACACAGAGAACAGTACTACCACTGCGATACTATTACTTTGGGTTCTTAAAGAAGGGCTATTATTACAACTACTGCTATATACAGTGCTATACACTAACATTTACCATCGCATCACTTCAACTGGTACTTAACCGACACTTGCTTGGTTTTTTGCAACAAAACGGAGTATTTGAGTGGTTTGTGTTGGTGCGCACGTTAACTCAAGACTGGCAGTAATAATATCGTACTACTTTTGTTATGGATCTGTGAAGCAGTGTCGTTGTATGTAGTTGAAAGAGCGTACTACGTTTGGAATCGTCGTCTTCACTTACTAAACGTGGGCTTAAATGTGCTCCAGTAGTCCTCCAGGGAATGCCTGTCTAGAAATGAATGTTGAGTGAAAATGTAACTAAATTCCGGATTAAAGTTACATGATAATGTTTCATGTGTGAATGTATCATGGCACATACAAATCGTGTACGGAAGAGTAATATTATATGTAAGTGATTGTCTCACAACATTTTCAGGTGGCAGGATGAATGAGTTGTGGGATTCCTCGTGAGTATTAGGCAAATCTTTAGCTCAACTCATTTTATGGTTGGTGAGTGTGAGTAAATACCAAAATTTATTGATGATACTCATAACTCATAACCATAATTGACGTTTCGTAACATTATACAATAGTCTAAAATTCACTCGTCTCGATTACCTTGAATTTAGTTCGAAACGAGAAAGTATCAGTTGCACCGGTATTATGAAAATATTATATGGTACTATTTAGTCACACACGAGTATTAGCCATGTATTAAGTTTATTTTTAATCCTACCAAATATAACACATAAGAGAAATATTCACCGTGTATTACAATATTTGGCAGGAATCGAAAGTCGAGTTTTCATTACTAAGCAGCTGCATGAAATCATCAAAGTCAAAAGGAAATTTCCAAGCACCTTCTTCATTTCACCGTGGGCGATTTCTCGTAAATGCACATGACTATAATGAACGAGATAGCATTAATATGAATGAAAGTTGCAGAGTAAGTGTTTCTGTTTGTTTTTCATGTTTATCTTATACGTAAGTAAAAACACCTTATATCTAGACACACATTCAACTTTTTCGCAGGATTGATGTTGATGCATATTTCATGATGGCTTGCATTTGGTTTCCATTTGTTTACTGGGTAGTGCATTTTCATTCACCCCAAACTCCACAAGTCTCTGGTCACCCCACAGTAAATGCTGTAGGCATTCCAAGATGATATGATGACCATAGACAATATTGACTGTGGTAATTCTTGTTTATTCATGACCGTGACGTACGTATGTGGTGGAAAAATGTGATGTCATTCTAGTTTCAGCGTTATAAAACCTCGAAGCATCCAATCTCATGATCGAGCATGAATATTTACTAGGCACATGAATACACTTTCTTGTCTCGTTAATATTTCAATAGCTATACTGATATTAGCGGAGCATAATAAAATGTACACCAAACTACAAGAAGCAACAACACTTGCTGTAGAGTTTGCACATTGTTATGTGGTGTTTCCTTTTTGTGTTTGGTCATATCTTTCAATATTAAATGATTACAATGTGATGGTGAAAGTAAGTTTATACTGGTTAAACGATAGCATATAGAGCCCATATTTCATACATATATAAGCATGCTATGTATATACTAGAATGAATTGCTGTTTTGCATAACACCACTCTAAACTTGCTATGTGTGTTGCTTCCATTTCCCTTTTTCCACAAAACTTAAGTGTTTGAGGAAAGACATCGACATGTTAATGTGTACATTTATGCTCCATAAATCCACAAATAACTCTTTCGCTGAGGTGCTTCCTTTCTCATCTTTTTTACGCTGTGTCTCCCGCTCTCCTTAGGCACAACACGGCTTTTACATGTTTCTTCTTTTAAAAAACACTAAACACAACGATGTGAAGTAATATGGTGGGAGTTTTTAATGGGAACAAACATATTGCCCCCTTTAGGACGGACGTTGCAAACATTGTCGTCATTTGTCACTTTCAAATTATAAAGCTTGTAATATGTAAACCAGAGGCTCAGGTAGTACATACATGTATGTATACTAACATAAAATTTCTTCTTATATCTTGGAAAACCCATGTAATGCATCCATGTCTTGAAACCAAACCATGAGACTTTTTTCCATGAAATATTCTCCCCATTACGTCTTCCCTTAACTTGCACTTATGAGTCGGAGGTCAAGTACTTTCCCAAAGGGTTACTAAAGCTTACTCATTTATGAAACCTACTATGTATTCATGTACATGTACACACGAAAATGTTGACTGATTCAAATATGTTCGCAAATATAGAGTAGTGAGTAGTTGATTGCATAATATGTATGTTTTTTAATTCGACACAGGTTGTGCAAAAATAAACATGAAAATGTCAATGGTACCCTCGCTAATCGACGCTTATCAATATTTTGTATGTACAAAACAAATTAGTTGTACAAAAGGTAGAATTGAACAATTATAGATAGCGATTGACGTCATTAATCGGGTGTAACTGTCACCTACCGGGATCAGTGGGTCAACCACCTTTTGTATATACGAATATTTTTTTTGTACGTGATGAAATTTAAATCAAATTGCTTCTTCATCCGTAGCAAGTCAATTTATGTTTTTGGCTACATTCCAAAATTTACTTTCTTTGAGTGTACATGTTTTGTCTATGTGTCTAATAAATTTTCTGACTGAACTTTAAATTGTACGGACCTTCTGGACAAAAGCACAATTACTGCTTTATCTTGCTTCTGACACTCTGATAATTTTTCACACAGTCGATGCATCGAAAATCAATGAAACGTGGTTTCGAGTCTTGCTTAAGAATTCGTTGACAGAAAAGTGGACATTGCGTTTCAGCCATGGTCCTATCTTTTACTGTCAAACGGGCACTGATCTATCGATATAAACCCTAGTATTTATCTATTTTCAAGAATGGGAAACAGTAAGCTGAGAAGAGATGCGGAAGAAAAAGTCCTTTGTTTTCGACTCATCTATCTTTCGCCTGTCCAGAAAAGACAAAGCTTTTAGGCAAGTTGAAACTTAAATGGAACGGAACTCGATCTTTCTCGTCATCTCGTAGCATAAGTATACATCTACACAATATATGTCCATCTTGAAATGCATGTAGCAAATCCAGTGAAGCAACACACACTTTAGTTACAGTGTATGGGAAACAGAGTTGAGTCAGATAATCCTACTGCGCTTTTTGTGCAATAGGAATAGCGTTTGTTTATATCCATATTATGAATATTTCATATGATTGTAGGACTCTAGCACGCTGGTTTGCTCCAGTTCAAAATCATTTCTATGGCAGATAAACCAAGTGACAGTCGTTCTATTGCGCTTTTCCGATTCGATACACATTCTCCACGTTCCTAATAAGAAGAATATACTTATAAGGTCATTATTACATGCAATATGTTGAAGATCCAAATGTTGGCTTCAATCACGATGACCATCTTGGTAGTAACCAGCTTGTGGATACTCAAACACAACACTGTGGATGTGCTACACTTTAGAAGAAACTGAACAGTAGTAAAAATTCCTTGATGATCTCAATCGAACGGAAATATCATACAATGTCATGAAAGATATCTTGAGAAATACTCACCAAGCATGTAATTTAAAGTGACTGCGAGAAAAGCAGCTTTTAGCTGCAAATATATATATATTTGAAGTAAAAAATGAGATTGGACTCTGTCGTACAAATACGGTGGGCAAACATATCTCTCGTTTTCCACTCCAGCTTTCTCTTGACTTTCTCCGGAATCATTATTTATTTATTTAATGTGTTTATAACAGTTCACATTACTTACGCTCTAAATAACTGCTTGTGTGTATATACTCAATTTCCTCCCGGCGGTACTTTATATTTGTTACTCTCCAGCTTTATATACTATACAGTTTTGAATTTACTGTATCTGTATTTTTTTCTATTTTTATCATTTTGATGAAACTTTCGACCGTATGTATGAGAGTAAGACCCTGTTTAAAAATGTTGTGGATCAAAATACAACTGGTATAAACCTGTGACTGCTGATTCAAAACAATTTCTGTAAAAGGAAAAGCCTTTGAATGTCCTGTACTTATACAGTTTACTCAGAGTTTATTAAGGATATCATTATCATTGGGTTTCAGAATTCAAAAAGTTGGCTAATGGTAGAACATATTCCATATCAAAATTAAAGTAGGAAATATGAGAACATATACATTGGAAAGCAAGTCGAGTTATTATAACGATGTTATCATTTTACATATGGTTACTTATTTCTTAGTAAGAGATGTTGTGTACCCACTTGTCTGCACTTGACTTGAGTTGTTGCCCTTTTGTGAAACTTGAAACTTTTTTACTAAACATTTTAGGAGCGCACGTCGACTGTGTACTGAAATCCAAAAAAAAATGTTCGAATAACAGCCGATGCTAACACGTGCGCACCGTTATCGTATCCAAAAAATGCTGTTTGGTCCCCACATATCTCAATTTTATATTGTGCAATAGTAAGGTCAAATGGCTCACAAAGGATGCTTTAGACAGGAAATGGAGAAAAAACCAGGAATTGTTGTGCCGGACTGGACCGCAAGTGCACGCACATTCTACATGTTTCAAAACATTCCTAGATTTCTCCATTATTACTATACACCATTTAAAGAATGTGACAGTTGTTATTGCGCTTTAAATGCCCTTTGTATCCTTGCCCGTGAAAAGATGCGTTTTATGTTTCTTGTAACGTCCTCTTACTTCTTTTCCCTCCAGCTTGCATTTGCGTTATCATGCCAAAATCCAAGTACACGCACGTTCCATGGATATTTGTTTATAGTGAAAAGAAGACAACGTATCAGGTATTCTACGGGCGTATTTCATAATGGTGAAATACACCAGCACATCTCTTGTTGGAGAAAGTTTAAGGGGCAGGCAGAGAAGCATTTAATTTAGAGCAGCAAGCAACGTGTGCTTTTGGTTAGGTGTTTGAATGACATTTCGTAAACCATAATATAATTCCATCCAACCTAGTGCAGCCACTAATTGGACCTCACAGGTGGGTGGTCACAACGCAACACACTTCTAGATTGATTCATCAATTCTCTCTGTTCAGTATCCGTTTCGAAATTCTGGTCTGCCTGCTTGCACAGACTGAAAATAATGAAGGTATGTGTATCTATGTATGAAGAGATCGGCACTCTCATGAAAAAGTTTTTTCTTCTTGTTGAATGTCTACGTATTTCTACACAAGTCATGTAAGAGTAGAATATCATGAAATAATCTGCACGTTTTTCGGTTAATGAACAACCAGAGCCGTAGGTGGGCATAGATTGTTCACGGTCATGTATTTTTGTCTGAAATTGAAAAACATGGTTTCGTGAACTAAACGACAGCGATAAGCGACAACAATAATCGGGGAAAAGTATATAGTGTATGCATCTACACACACTACATGAATGCGCAGTGAGACGTGTGAGTGCAATATGAAAATCCATAGCCCTTAGTGTCATTTCAGTAATAGCACTGCATTCAAATCAGAATGATAAAAATCGAGATATGTGTGCGCACAGCAAAAGCAAACTTAAAAACCCATCTCATTCTTTTCTATTTTCAAAAGTACTTTAAGGAAATGCGTGTGTATGGAGCTATGTGCTTAGCTCAGTCAAAATAGGCTTCTGCTCCTGGTCCACGATCTAAGTAAGCATACCACGATGAATGGCAAATACTACAAACACAATGGAGTCACATAACCGTGACGTTACATTTGATGTGCTAATACCATTTGCATAAATTCGCAGATTTTCTCACGGCTTCCACAAACGAAGCACTCCCACTGGTGAACAGTAAAACATGTACGTTTTTGCTGGAAACTGAGTGTGTGAGGGAAAGCAGAAAAGTTGTAACACATTTTTATGAATTCTATTTCTCCAACTGGCAATGGAAAAAGTGCTCCTCTTTTTCTCATCCAGTAGGCAAGTGAAAGTAGCATTAGCAGAGGAGTAGTATATACGAAGCATAAAGAAAGGGAAATCCAAAAATCTCTAGGATATTATATACGAAAGCGGATTGAAAAATCTTTTACTTTTCAAAGGCTTCACGAACTTACATTTTTGGTTTAAAAAATCATGGATATTTTGGTATACCATACAGTTTGATCTGATAGTCCCACTACCAGCATGAATTCCTGAACATATACATTTCTTATAAACACAAAAAGTGACAATGGTTTTTGGTATTAAGAAGCGTCGTAAAAGGTAAAGAGATGGCTGAGGTGCTGGTTCTTTAATGTAATATTCAAGTTAAATATGTAAACAAAATAAGGTATGCATATGAAATCCTAAAAACCAGACCTCCTTTTTGCTTTCCCGGAGACTACTTAGCTACACGGATTTTACTTACATTTTTTGCATTACTTGCATAGACTCACGGGCATAATTCTCGGAGAGCTCGCTGATGTAAATAATACGTGCATATTTAGTTTACGATAAAAACTCTCCCGGTGCGATGGGATATTCCATAAGGAATGTGTTGGAATATTCATGAGTGCAAACTTATCCATATGCATAGTACAAGCTCTCTCAAGTACTTTTTTTTACTTTGTATGTAAGATACTAAAGACAGACGTCAGCATTTGCTCTCCCGTTCACTTAAAGTAGGCATGGTATGTATATGGAGTTCAAACAATTTTCATGTCGTAATTTTCTTCAAAAATCAAGAGGCAGTACTAGATTTCAATATTGCACCTCTCAGGTCGACACACATAATATATATTCAAGTGCTTTAGGGTGAAATCATAAGTGAGTGCTACTGAAAAGTGAGTACAAACTACATAGTTTATAACATAGCGAGATATGTATGTTTGAGCATAATGACAAGGTTAAGGTACATTTATCAATTATCCTCACATGTGAAAACATGAGGACAACAACCTGATGTATTCAGATCGAACCTTGGGTACGATACAATGACTCAAAAAGCACCTAAAAACAGTGGGTATGTACATCAGCAGATATTTTGCACATTTCCTGCATAACATCCTTTTCAGTTTTATCAACTCCATTTTTCTTACTCAAGGCTCTGCATGAATCCAATGTTGAAAAGAAAAGGAGCGTTAATTGCAAATTTTATTGAAAAGAAGTATATCCACTTACAGTATCATATATTTTTCTTCTGTAGAAAAAGAATGGGCTCCTAAAATCCTATTCACACATTAAACTTGATTGTATGAGCAATCATGTGATATCATAAAGACATATGCATAAAACTCTACGAACGTAATCCTCCCATTAGGCGAGTGCATACAAGAGTGCACTGTGGCAGGGGTGTTCTATACTGTATTATGTGCCTGTGTATTCGCCATTATGATATTTTTTACTGAAAAGTGTTCGCTAAATGCTCTGCATATTATTGTTATGTTTATTTTTATGTGCACTAGGGAAAAGAAGTAAAGTGGAGAGAGGAAGTTGTTACAAACTACGAGGTTCAAGAGTACAATTGCACAGAAGATGATAATATTCTTAAGGAAAGTAGTAGTAAAGCAGTTATATCTATTATTATTCAACTTCCTTCCTCTTTCATTCTCCATGCTTGCACTTTATTCACGGCAGTAGCAACATCATTTTTTTGCCTCTTCATCCTTTCTTGTTGAGCGAGATGTGATAACATCATTTTTAAGAACGCTTCATGCACTATGGTATCCTGCCAAAGGAAGGGTTTCCTCCGTTTGTCACTAGTATATTTAAGTTTCTATTGTTTTAAACTAACCCTGCTACTTTCACTTTTTAGTGTTTATAATGCATAATACTTTCAATAGCTGGGAGGGATGTGCTATGCCTTTCAGACAATACCCAAAATCATTGTCATGCATTTTACTTTATAATACACGCTGTATATTGTTAACCTGTTTAAATATACAATAAAATGCAATTTATAGAAGTGGATGAAACTATTTTTCATCTGAGATACGAAATATAATACATCCGATTAACAGTTTAAGTGTCCAATTTTTATTTTATGGATGGCGTGTCCGTGCCTAAACACCAACAGTCATTAGATTGCTATCGAAAGTTGCATAAACAGTGCTTGTAAAATAGGTTAATGCAAAAGGATTTGCGACTCGGGGACATAAACATAACCCATTTCCTCTATTTTGCATCAACTTGCCTAATTCGGTCTGAAACAAGGTAGACGATTTTGAACACTGTTAGCTAAACTTTACCTAATATCCTCTGGCTAGACAATTTACATCAAAGTTGAAAGTAAGAGAGTCCTTTCAAATTACTTCATATGTGAACTCTTTTGGTATCCACACTATTACTGGCAAGTAGTTCACAGACCTGCTCACAAAGGGAGGCATGCTAAAATATTTATGGCTGTTTAAACTTTCCTCCACGCTTCGGGAAGTGGTTTTCGGATTGCAAAATTTTATAAAGGCAAGCTTTCCATAGGTACATGTAGCACTTGAGATGTTTCAACTATATAGGCTCAAACACTGATGAATACTGACAGATAAACATGGAGGAGGCACTAAAAAGTCTCAAAACGACAACGCTAAAATTATGATCAACTGCATGCTTCCCATAAACAATGGCCATGTCCAGAATGATGACAGTTGCTCAAAAGTTTATCGTGATATTCGTGATGATGATTATTTTTGTAGGTTTGATACACTCATATATTATATAAGAGTGTGGGCAATAGCTGTCCATACAAAACTTGCATTATATAATATGTCACCATATTATATTTATGATGCCAGCGTGTGTCCTCAATTTTGCTGAGCGAGTTGGTTTCCGTCAGTCAGCCAGTCAGTCGTTAGGCTTTAATTGCGTCGTAAAACACGTTACAAATTGCAAAATGAAAAACCGTTCGTGGAACTAATAAGATAGTAGGAAGCATTTGATTGAACATGAAAGTAAATGCCGAAGCTCTTTTATGCGCTGGAGAAAGTGGGATAGCAGCATTGAATTACTTTCACCAACCATAAGTTATTTTCTAGGCTTTTTGGCTTAAAGAATGCAATATTTCTTCCAAAATTCGCAACAATATTAAACAACGTATTAAGTTAAATTGATGCGTAAAACTTTTACTCCAAACTCCAATCCTCTTGCTGAATTGTGCAGCATATTAGGAAAGCCGAATACAAATATAATTTGCATAAAAATCCAATTAGTTCTTGTATACACACTACACACATCGACAGCACATACACAAAAGAGTGTCAAACTTTGTGATTTTTAAATTTCATCTTGTTTTTATGCCGGAACCACTTGCCATTATCATCATCATCATCACCATGATGTAGCCTGAAATTCCAATATATCACAGCCCAGCTCTCACATTTACAACCAGCAGGAAGTTGACGGTGGTAGTTGTGGTGGTGAGCCCTTTTAATATAACGAACCACTAACAAGTTAGTTGGGATCCAAAAAGTATTATAAAGGAGGAGGAGAAAAAGTGAGAAATATTGTTAGAAATAATCTTACTAAGCATCGTCGCTTACTTTTTGGCGGATACAAATGATCGTCATCAACATCAGGATATTACAAAGGTACCTCGGAAAATGTGTTGACTTGCAACTGCACAAGATGTGAGAAAAGGCCTAGATTTTTTTGTAAAAAGTTTATCAGTCGTGGTGAAGCATATTCATAGACATCCACAAGTTTTGCATACTTGTCAGATTATTAATATTGTGTATGCAAAACAATAATCGATTACTTATTTCCGTCGACAAAAATTTTTAACAAAAAAAACTTGTTTGCTCCTGTATTCGACTGCTTTTTTGCCACACCACTTCTGCTGGAGTATATTGCTAAGCACGCCCGCATATAATATCCGTTTTACGATTATGACACGCAGCGATTCCCTGTTTTCGCAACAACTGTGTGAATGTGCTTGCAGATCAGATCACGTTTTTTTCGCCATCCTAACTATTATATAGTGTGGCATTATTATTACCACAAAAGTTTTGCTGAAATGTGACTCAACAAACTCAAAACTCATCCGCGTTTTCATCATGTCGACACTAAAAATTCTTTACTGTTCAACTTTTTGAAGCGGCGACTTTGCTCCAACTCTCGCTTCCTCGCATCACATCACATAGTTTAGTATATTTTAGTTCAGTCACTCACTCCATCCAGCACACTCTTCAGGCGTATCAGCTAGTCAACTAGTTCATCCATCATTGTTACTAGTCCAAATGGAAACAAACCGGTGAAGAATATTATGCGTATATAACTGCTCTATACAACAATCTGCTGAGAAAAACTAGGGAGCGGAGCAGCTTTCTTCTCATGTTGTTTTCTTACCAACACCAAAATATTATAACGGCAGCGTTAAAAATAGTAGTGGTGCGGTGTAGTATTCATGGCAGGACCGCGTCTTCCTGATATCATATCCGTACTTTTACTCATTTTTTTCAATCTTCTCCCTTCGCCCTCCATTATTCTTATGCCATATTTTCTCACACATTTTCAAAAAATGTAACCCTGCATAAGCCTACCATAACGGCATTTGGAAAGGGAATCATGCGGTGAGACGATGATTGCAATCATTACTCTCAACGTTATGATCACTTGGGTTGTTTATTGCAGGGTTAGTAAGCACCATATTATTGCACAAATGCCAGGGTATGATGTTGCAACACTCATGATGATCATGACTTTCACCATACTACTAAAGACATTCAGGAAACATGCGCCGGGTTTGGATGCAAGTTTTTTCTTCCCCTTGTTCATAATATTATTAAATGTTATTTATGGCTATATCCTTTGTAATAAGCTGCTTTCTCCGACAGGATTATTTTTCTTAATTTTCATTAGCAAAAACAAACATGAAACGAAGTTATCCATTTGTTGTGGTATATTCAGCTAAAAAGAATCAATTTACAAAGTTCCTGGAAACCATGCAGTGTTCCAGCCGACAATCTCACATAATCATCAAACTTTTATAAACTATTTGAGTTTTCGACTCGGCTCAACACAAGCCTAAAAAAGTGAAACGACTGTGTTATCAATACATCTGATCCTTGGAAGTGCTTTTTATATTGTTGAAAGTACTCCAATAAACCGGTTCGTTGACCATGACCATCCTATGTGAAATTGAAATCCTTCCAACTAACGACGAAAAAGAAATGACCTTTAGATGAAAAAACAAATCATATAAAGTTCGTTAGCATTAAATGTCCCATACAACTTTTGGGATCTTACATAAAACCAATATCGATTCCCAGTTTATGTTTGTTTTTATTTCGCTATCACTCTAATCCCCTTAGATAAACTTAATCAGGGTGTACTATAGCAGGCTTTGTAAAACTGGTTCTGAATGCTGATGGGAATTATTTTTAAATGCATAACACGACTTCATCCGGTTTCCTCTGATTATGGATACTGTCTGTTGAGCCATTCACTACTGGTGTTGTTAATACAGTAGCGTTGTATACAAAACTAATAGCTTGCAGTTGCGGGGAAAATTAAGCAGCATAAAAAGACCACTTGTGTGAACAATCAGGAGCAAAGCAACCTCCTCTCAGTCTGTCTTGTGTGTGCTACCCTATCTGTTTGCTGGTTGGATTGACATGGACAAGGTGTTGATTTTCTTTGGCTACTTGATCAACATTTTAATTTCCTGTGTAGTAAAGCTTGTATAGATTTAACAAGATTAAAGTGCAGATCCCATGAGGGTGGCTGAATTGAGGGAGAAGGGAAATAATATTATGCAAGTCAACACACCGACTCTTGGTCTGGTAAATAAAGGCAGTCTACACGCCGTTGTAGTCACCTCATCTCTTTATATTTGATACATAATAATAACAGTTCGTTATATAAATGCATGTAGCGTTACTTTCTTCGGGGGATCTCGACACAGAGTCATGGGATTTATCTAAAGAACCAAAGACCTGAAGAATAGTGCCAGAAGCAGAACCAATCTCTTTTTTCTCTTTCTCTCTTCAGTTTCCCTCCTTCCTCATTTCATTTATTCTACCTCGTTACTTACATATACATACATTAATAGTTTCTAACCCACCAGTTCTCCTAACTTTCGAAAGCATCGCATCATGTGTGTATTCGAGAGTATAACACGTAATATAGATGCATATATATAACAGCTAAACAGTAGCCAAGCAAAACTAGCATCTGTCTGGTTCATCGCGAAGCAAAAGAGATGAAAAAGAAAGCCTTATGTGTTTGTATTGCACTGCGAATGGCAACTGGCATTGTATACATATATGCACCAAACAGCCGCTGGCTACGCCATCATACAAGTATAATATATTTTGTATATGTAAGGTTGCTTACTATGATATGACGGTTGAATACGACTGCATTACGTATGTGCATAACACTAATACATTATAATGTGTTGGCGCGTGAAGTGAAGCACGGCTTGCGATTTCGTCCTGAATAGAAATTTCCTTTCATGTATTTTGTCCAGTATGGGATTTGTGTGTGAAGAGAAAGCCCTCCACTTTCCCTCTACCATTTTACTCTAGGTTTGTCAATTTGGTGAAAACGTGCATTTTCGAGCACATATTTTTTTTGAAGCTGCACCTAAAATGTATAAACCGTTTGAATTTTTTTGACTCATCCCTATAAGCGTCAGCAGTGAGTCTCGCGATGCATGCATTCCGTGTGCATCGTAAAACATATGGCTGTAAGCAGTAGCCAGACGCGCTACAAAGATGTATTAAGGATCATTTGAAAAACAGTGAACATTTCACATTCCAACAGATCGACAAAACAGCATTTTTTTTCTGTGAAAGGTTACGCACATACAACAGTATCATCAGATCAGTAGCATTTATTAGGAAAAAATGCAACATTACATATTATGGTAAATAAATATGGTTGATATAAACAGCAAGTATATGTAACTTGGTAAATCCATCCTTCTTTAAGTTAAGCAAATCCCATTGGCCCAACCTGCCATTATTACACAGCCAAAAAAATCAACAATCCTCAACCAAGAAACCAATATTCTTGGCATAAGAAAACAGAGGAGAAAAGAAAAGGAAAAATCTTATTTGTATTCTCCATGAGCTAGTGTCCTTTTGCACATGCCATCATTTCTCAATCTATTTCCTGCATGGTGTACTATATTCCACCATCATCCTATTGTGAAGTAACGGGTCTTGTGTAGTCTAAGAATTTTTTTTGGGCATCATCATTATGATCATGTGTATTTGAGGACTTTGAGTGCCACATATGAAGCCCTCGACAATAATGGCCCTGATGATAACGTTGACTGCACCGTTTACATTTTGTTTTGGCAAATGTATGTACCAAGACGTGGTTGGAAGGGGTTCGCGTATGTTGTAGGTGTCTCCTCTGCTTCTTCCTCTTTTGGCATGTTTTGTTAACCCAAGAAGAATTGAATCAGGTAAAAAGGAAAAGATTCTCCTCAGAATTTATATGCCTCAATCGTTTTTCTCTCTTCCTCGTAACATATGACAATGCACTGAAGAAACGATGTGAAGATATGTCTCCTGTGTACACACATGCCATCACTGCCACCAGACCACCATCACCAACCAAACTATCTGTAAGAATATCGGCGTGGAGTAGAATGAAATAGGAAAGCGGATAAAAGAAGAGAAGGAGTAAGTAAGTACGCACTGTTGTAAAAGGAAATATATTCTTTTTATAGCTTTTTCAAATTCAAAGCACAGCATCACTTCTTGATCCACATCCAAAGAAAAGCGCAACGTTTTTTCTGTCTTTTCAAGAGATACCAGATTGTGTGCCATGCTTCTTTCTCATTGTACATGGTTTAAGGGTATATAGCGTAGAAGAAAAAAACGCGCACATAATCATCTAGTATTCCAATGGGTATGCAATGCATGTAGAGGCACATCTTGTCATCATAATCGTAACTATTCTACTTTTACGCAGCAGTAAGTATGCACTCAACTGCTGTACCATGTACATACCGGAATATAAAAGCTTTCTTTCTTTTTCCACACAGCCAGACAGAGGATTTCATTTTTAAACCCAAGTTGATCAGATACAAGGCAGGTTTTGTAGGTAGGCACGCATATAAAAAATTGGATGAGCGATTACACCCTTTGGCTTTATCGAACTGTTAAAATTATTGGAATGAATACATGCTTCCCGTGGAGCACCATATATTTCCCCGGAGAAAGACCTCAGTAGCTCGGCGCAGTTTAGCATACAGCGTGTTACAATAATACGATATCGGCTTAAGCTGATTAGTTGCTCGTGTGTATGCATAACGTAGACTGAGCACTTAATCCCTTACAAATGTTTCGTAGAATAAGAAAAAGTGGAGAATTTGATCGCGACCTAATTCTGTCCATGGAAGGAAGATTCTCCTCCAGGTTATTGAGGAATAAAACCCTTTGCTGCATGGGCTTCACTCGATCCTCACCACGAAAGGCTAAAGTCTCCCACACAACTGAAAATTTTGCTTGCTTGGCTCATTAGAAAACTAAAGGGTATTTTTTTAGGAAAGAAGGGACTTAAGTCGGTGTAAAGACGAGATTTTCTTAGACTTTTAACCACAGCTTTCGCCTTACGTTTGGTATTTACCTTACTTAAGTATTCTCATGCTGTACACGAGGCTGTATACGTATTTACTACAACCAAACATAGGAATATATATAATACGTTTTATATATATATATACCTGCTACCCCAGTACATTATCATTATATCCACTCATACATGGAGCTATAGATGTTGGGCAAAACTCATTCTCAGCTCATTTACCTTCCTTCTTTAATTTCAGTCATCGTCTTGATGGGGTTAATCCGGGATTGGGTACTATTCAGCCTGAGTTGTAACATGTACTCATATAACACCCAATTTCTGGAGAAGTAGGGAAAGCAAACAGTTCTCTAGGCTCTGGCCAATGGCAACAACGGCAAAAACATACATGTGATGATGACGGTATGCTACTTGCGGTCGTTGTAGGAGAGCAGCAAACCGTTTCAGAAAAGAACATACCCAGACTCAAGGACAGGAGTTGGGATGCTGTCAGCGTCCAAATTCTAAAAACGCAACGTATTAAAGTCGACATCTATGATAATCCATATAATATTGGAGCATGTCCTAAAACTGAAAGGAGTTGTGTCCTCCATATGAAATGAAGCTCAGAGTCAGTATTACATACGTAATGTGAAGGGAACCTGCTGCTTAGAAAATTAAACTTTTTGTGGCCCAGCCTTTTCTTAATAGGAAGGATGGGATGAGGAAAGGAGAGAGAAAGTGGTATTAGTAGTACACAAGTTAAAGTATTTATTCGCATATGATGCAAGAGCTTTAGTCTGCCTGGTTGGAAAATATGTAAGAAGAAAACCCATTGTCATCCTTTAGGTTAATGACCACAAGGAAAACGTAAAGAAACAATTAATGTTCGAGGAAAACAACTGGGATGAGGGAAGGACGAGGACAAAGATGTTAATTTTGGTTGAGGTGTTGTGTGAGGGACGCTATCCAACTTTGCCCCAGACATCTGAGAACGGTCACCGCGGTCAACTGAAGACACAGCACATGGGATGCCCAGCAGCAGCAGCAGCTAGTAGGATGTAGGAGATCATCATTATACTATTGAATCGATCGTCATGATCGTACTCATTCTTTGTACTGTCTCATTCATATACCTTGTTAGCGTTTATATTTGATTGTAGTAAAGCTAACTTATCATTAATCTGAACCTGATTAGCAGCGCCGTTGTCTTATCATTTATCATCGCAACGGGCGCACCACATGGCGCAGTCGACATTTAATTAAAAGTTAGTTTAAATGTGAAGTGAAATGGTGCGAACAAGGCACCAGCAAACGGAGGATCAAAATCCACCGTCACCACCACCCGTCCTCCCACCACGGAGACGGACAAGAAAAGGAGGAGTGAAAAAGCGTAATAATGTGGAACCAACTACGACGGACGAGGTGGAAGAAGCGACACCACCACCAGCGTCCAAAGGTCCGATACCGACGCTCAACAGCAGCTGACCCAACAGTTGATGACGCTCGTCCAATCATTGGCGCAACAGTCAGCTAACGGACAAATTAGTCAACATTTACAAGGAGACGCTAGGCCACCCACAGCAAAGCACATACCTCCACCTAGACTGGCTACCCCAGATCGGATGACCATCATTCAATTTCGCGACTGGAAACAAAGGTGGAATGATTTTGCTAGCACCCAACAGATTCTCCAGTACCCCATCGATGCTCAGCATGGGATCCTACGTGCGGCTATCGACTCTGAATGGACAATGTTGTGGAATTCATCTCGGTTGAAGATAAAGCCAGACAGTTCGATTGTGGAAGTGCTAAAGCTGATGGAGGCGTACATTCGCCAGAAGAGAAACCCACTCCTGGACAGACAAGAGTTCCACCGCCGAGATCAGAACGCTGGAGAATCCGTCGATCGTTACTACGCTGCCTCAGGGTCCTGATGACGCCTGCAGCCACGAAGGAGAGCTGAAATGTGCTCAGTGTTCGACTACCCCAGCAACGTGTGAATGCGGAGAAAAGCTTGACCTGCAGGCACAGCTACAAGACATCCGCATCCGTGACAGGTTCATCTGTGGCCTAAGGCGAC
>LJIJ01001823.1:0-35670 GCA_001718145.1 Orchesella cincta
CTTAAATTTTTGTCCTTCATACAGGGCCCGTCACAACCGTTTTGGATCATTATGCCGTTGGAACCAAGTGGTTATCGTTGGTGCAACTCCTGCAATTAAATATTGAACGTGACCACTTTTGAACTATCAGCACAATGTCTTAGTTGCTCAATTTTAGACACCAACTTAAACGGGCTAAAATATAGTTTAATTGCGTAACTTTGCAGTTTAACTTGTAAAAACTATTTCTAATGTCAAATATTGCAAAATTTCTATGCAATTACGTAAAACCACAAAAATCATCCATTTCTACTGTTTTCACGTAATTGCATAGAATTGTTACAATATTTGACATTAGAAATGTTTTACAAGTTAACTCAAAGTTACGCAATTAAACTATATTTAGCCCGTTTAAGTGTTGGTGTCTAAAAATTGAGCTTCTAAGACATTGTGCTGATAGTTCAAAAGTGGTCACGTTCAATATTTAATTGCAGGAGTTGCACCAACGATAACCACTTGGTTCCAACGGCATAATGATCCAAAACGGTGTGACGGGCCCTGTATGAAGGACAAAAATTTAAGGAAAGTGCAAACGAAGTGAGACATACGAATGTTTCGAAAACTATAGGTGTTTGGCAGTTTTTTAATAAAATTTCAAAATTTGTCGCTGAAATTTTTTGTCATTTTTTTCTAAGCACATTTTGATGTTTGCCTTAACGATCCAAACTTAAAAAACCCGAATTCAGTCCTAAAATTATCGTAGTATAATGGATTTTTTTGCCAAATTCAGTCTTGAAGCTCTGTGGCATTAATTTCATCGCTACCCCGATCAACGAATTTCCTCATCAAGAGAGTGCACCAGTGTGCTTGAAGGCATATGATGAAAAATAAATCTCCGTCTTAACCTTTTCCACTTCTATGAAGTATGAATGCACGGCTACGATGTTTCACCACAGTCACAACGTCCATTTCGGCCCCAAGTAAAACTGCGCCCGAGGTGTCTTCCTGGTGAGCTTGGAAGCAAAAAGTAGAAGAAAAATAAGCATACATTTTTTCTTTGAGGCTTCCAGCACCAAAAACCTCCGCGGAGGGAAACACCCTCCACCTCCTCCTCTTTTCTGAGAAAACTCCGATGCTAAAAAGAAGCACAAACAATTTTCCTTGAACAAGTCCGCCTTCCGCGATACTTTGGGATCTTCCTTTGTCATATCTGCAAATTCACGGCGAGCTCGATTGTCAAAACTGAGCAGATGCCCTTGCCCAAATTACTGAAATAGGTCAAAAGTTCAACTTCCACCCTCCATCACACTTCATGGATTGAGAAGAAGAGCAATAATGGGATAGAAGAATATGAGTAGCCCGGGTGCCCCGAAAATGTTTTGTGGGCCTCCAACGCGATTTTTCGGAACCCGAAATTTCCTGATTTTCGAAATTAGGGCACAATTTCCCGAAAAATACGCACCCAATTACGCACTCATACATACGCGGCCCCTTTAAAAAAGTGATGAGCAAAAAAAGGTCATCCACTCCTCAAATTCCCGACTTTTGAAATTTTGAGCGTCCAAAATCCCGACAACGCCTTTGGCGCGTTGGTAAACTTTCTGGGCACCCGTGAGTAGCCTATATATTTTTCTCCATATGGCCTGTCGTTACCCTGTAGCTACGGCCGGGTAGTATGTTGCATGCATATAAATTTAGTTTGCTGATAGAAAAATGGAAATAAGCAATAAAAACAGAAACATAAATGAACACATTTACATCCAAATAATGCGTACAAGTTAAATTGGGTCTAGGGTTGTTCCCTGCGAACCCAGTTTCCTGCAAGGGTCCGTTTCCCTGCGAGCGTACTTTCCCTGCAAAACATTTTCCCTGTGAAGCATGTATTCGAAAAGGCAGTTAACGGGATAAATATACACATTTTTCAGCAGTTTTGTAATTAATAGTTTAAAGCTGTACGCATCATGATATAAATAACTTTTGATGACCATATCCTGCATATCGCAAGTTGGAGTGAATATGTGAAAACACATTTTTTGAGTCTATGGTTTTTTGAAATCTTGACTAATAACCGTAAATACAAATCCCATAGTAAAATAGTAATCGAGGGGGTAAGATATCAATCTCATTTTTGGCCATGTCAAATTACGAATCGTAGAACTCTCCATCTAACCTATATTATGCGCTGCTTCTTAATGGTTCTAGTGTAATTTCTTGGACTTGAAACGTTCATATTTTTACATGATAATAAATTGCTCAATTATGTACATTGAGTTCAATTGAGACAAAAGAAGCTTATAAGCCTGTGATGATAGATAAGAACAATCTCGGGAATATTAGCGATTGAATGAATTTGAAATTATTACAGAACTAAGTGAAGGCTACGAAGTAATGATGTAGACTACTAGTAAGTTGTCGTATTTCTAAACGTTTTATTATTAGTAAACGTAACCTGTTTTATTGTAGTAATATTATAGTAAGACTTCCGGAATTAACTGCAAATAATAATAAACTGCAAAACTGCTGAAAAAGATGTATCATAATTATCCGTTAACCGTCTTTTCGAATACACCGCAGGCAGGGAAAGTACGCTGCAGGAAACTGTACTGCAGGATAAGTGCTCTGCGGGAAACTGACTTGCAGGAAAACGGGCATGCAGGGAAAATGGCATGCCGGAAAGTGGCCCGCAGGAAAAGAGGTTCGCCGGGAAACGGACCCTTGCAGGGAACTGGGTTCGCAGGGAAAGGGCCGGTTACCGTTAAATTTAACCCAAATCAAATACTCATGACCCCAAAATGCATTAATGAAAGAACCACGTAATCGTTAAATATTTGAGCTTTTGAATACTTATGTTGGTTTTCAGCTCGTGCATTAGCCAATGCAGCATTTAGTCTGTTCAGAAACAATGCATTGTTTCTTTGTGTAGCAGAACGGGCAACGTGACTTCCCATTTGCCAAAAATGTGTGTAAAGTGGGCATATAAGGTACCTAGGTTTGATGACTCTGCTTCACATTTTCGTGTTTTTAACAACGTAACATGTGCATGACTGTGAAATTTTTCTCTTTGCTTTAAGATGCAGAGCAATATGCAGCAGAAGACTAATTTGATAGGTATATGTGAATAGCAGTATATGCAACGTTGAGTCTTGAGAGTTTTCTAAGTGGGCCTTGAAACAACGAGCTCCTTTTATTTGAGTTATACTCATTCACGTTTGAGCCAAGGGATATATTGTATCAAAATTACTTAGGATTACTAGCTTGTCGGAGTAGTTAATAAATACGGCTGTTAATTGATTTTAAATAGCATGATGTAAATCGATTAATTATGTCACAACGTAATATTTTAGCGTTTCATGGCTTTATTAGCTAATTTCTGTCAATTTACTGTCAGATATGATCAGATTTCTCGTAAAGCTAATGGTAAAACGACAGATTTTTAATATATTAAAAGCCGAACACACTATTATTTAGTAAAATGATCATGTCATTTGCATTACCACCTCTACTGCTCATAAAGATTATAAATGTGGGAAGCAGGATGAAACATCAACTGGACTTCTTGGTTATTCGAATGACTTGCAAAAATATTCCTCTGAACGTCTCCAACTTTGATAGTACACTGAAATACAAATGTGTTAGACCGAATATCATTTTCGTTGTCACACGCAGAATGGTTTACAGCCACAGATAAATTGCATGCGCATATATGCAACCTTTGTTTAAACAAGTTGACATTACTTCGCATTTAAAAAATAATTTTGAGAATTACATTAAATACAAAGTATCCAAATTACCTGTATCCAATACCTAAAATTTAAAATGCATCTATGTTAATTTACTGCAACTTTAAGTCTCCTTGGTTTTATTTGTGGCTGTCATCGTCGTTTATTACTGAATTATTTGCATATTATTGCCAAAACATACTCAATGCTTTCAAATAAAACGATAGTGGCTGCATAAATAAATTTTGAATAAAAATCATTGTAAAACTAATGGAAAATCGAGTTAACTTCATAACGGAATACGTTACTTGATAAAAAAAAGTTACATCTGGACTGCATTCTCAAACCCCAGGTAATCCTTAACATTATATTTAGCATACTTGCGTTCGTTTCAAACGTTTCCTTTATTCATAGCGGAATCTGTTTCGTATTGAAACTTCTCATTGTTGCTTTGAGCAGTACAACAGGCTACGTGACTTCATTTTTTTCCAAAATCTATGTAAACTGACAGAAAAAGTACATGCGTTTGACCATTGTCCTTTTCTACTTAAACATATTGGTGCTCCTGATTTCTAAAAATACAGCCGTGTAACCTTAAGTATTACTGCCAGCATACAATACAGAAGCTGATTGAAATCAGGGTACTTTTAGATGGTGGCTAATGTACGGTGTTTGGTGGGAATTAGTACACTCTGACTTTAAAGCAGACATAGTGACAAAATGTACAACCTATTTATCAATGCATAGGAAATACTTTTTTTCTTCAACGAAGTACCTGAACTATTTCTCTAAAGCGGAATAATGCACGTATGTGTGTGCGTGCCAACGTGCATGAAATAGGTTGCAGTTAAAATGACAGCTTGAGTAAAAAAGGCTTCACTTTTTTGATTCTCCGAAATACGCTGTCAGTCACTTAAAAAGACAGCAAACGTTAAGTTCGTCAACATTACTTCTCTCATACATAATAAATCTTCTCTCAAACCTAAGGAAAATTGTTTTCCTTACATAAAATATCAACTTCCTTTGGACGCTCATGATTTTTCAATCCAATGCAAATCACATTAACAGTAGTGGGCCTGTCATGTTTGCTAGAGATATTAGTCTCTTGTAGCTGAACCAGGTTAGATAGTTAACTGGGTAAGGAGTTTTGCAGGTATCCAACAGTTCTTAGTTGTCTCTCAAAAATCAAAATATATCCGTCTGCGAGGGTGTGATCCTAATTTGTTGTCATTCTGTTGATTTTTGTCAAGTTTTCACATATTTATTATTTCGTGAACAAGCATTTTATTCAAAAATAACATGACGTCAACCATCAAACCGTGTTCGTTAGTCTGGTTCGAATCCCTCAACAAGACGAGCAATCCAAAATCCACTCCAAAGTCCAAGAGTTTAGCAAGTGCCCAATCTGTGATCAAGTGCTAGAGAAAGAAATCTATCAGTGTTCAGCTGGGCATATCATTTGCAACCAGTGCGTTTTTAAGGTTGCATTGACCTCTGTCCATATTGCAAAAAACCATTTGGCTCCACAAAAATTCGTGCTCGAGCTCTCGAGGATATACTCGATTGCAAAACATTTGCTTGCAAATTTAATGAGAACGGTTGCCCAAAGGTGATTGGCCGAAAGGAGTTAAGTGAGCATGGAAAAATCTGTAAATTCAGGTGAGTACTAATGAATACAAAAATTGCATCCACTAATTACTATTACCAATTCTTACCCCAATTCAAAAAACTTTTCAGACCTGACACGGTGGCACTGTGTGAGTTGGTCGGCTACCATAATTGTAAATACAAGATGGGTTGCATTAGCAGGCAAGATGTTATTTCCCACTTTCTAAAGAACATGCGCCACCATGCAGTTGTTCCTGCGCTACAAAATTTTGGACAATTTCCGGATGGATGCTGATGCTCACGCGGAGCGAAATGGGAATGTATCCCAAATGTCAGTTCTGCTCAACCTAAATCATCCCAATGAAGACCCTCTTTTCTTGCACATGTTAAGCTAAACCGAACAACCGGTTTTTTCAGTCTTTTCGCCATCCAACTTGCGGATCTACTTCTCAGAGGTACAATATGGAGTTCAACATTTAACAAATATTGTGCTGCATGTAAACATAAGATTATTAATGGCACGTTTTGGTATAGAATAGCTACCATGTGCCTGTGATGAATGATCTTGTACCATGAGGTTGCTTGTAGTATGAGAGTTGATCTTAATAAATCCAGACTGAGTAGACTAAACTCTATTGTGCACCATCCACTGATTATTACTAATATAACATGGTGGCAGCGTGAAAACGATTAATTAAATCGTCTCTGAAGTGACCGTTTGAGCACTGAAGAATAATTGTGGATTTCGAAACTGCTCGAAGAAGTAAGGTTCGAAAATCTTGGAACGCCCGCTGAGGAAAGTTTCATTGTGAAGTGAATTTTATCGTGATTAAAATTCGAAGAAATGGCAGCTTTTCAAGTTCAAGCTCCAGAAAAGTTCAACTTCTCCACCCCCACAGAGTGGCCAAGATGGAGGAAGCAATTCGAGCGTTATCTTCTTGTCAGCCAAATGATCAAGATGAATGACGCCGAAAAGTTGAAATCCTGATGTACATGATGGGAGATAAGGCCGATGATGTCTTCAGGACCCTAAAGTTCTCAACAGCAGGGGACGAAAAGAAAATTGACAAGGTGCTGGAACAGTTCGAAACTTATTTCATCGTCAGAAGGAACGTGATTTATGAACGGGCGCTGTTCAACTCCAGAGTGCAGGAACAAGGGGAGCCAGTGGATGACTTCATCACAGCTTTATACAAGCTGGCCCAGTACTGTGAGTACCAGACCTTGCATGATGAAATGATTCGTGATCGGATCGTAGTTGGAGTTCTGGATAAGAAGTTATCTGAAAAACTGCAACTGGACAACGCGCTGACCCTGGAGAAAGCCATCATGACTGTTCGAAACCATGAAGCGGTGAAGAAACAGCAACATGATCTCCAAGGACGCCCTCCAAGTCCAACGCTGAACAGAGTGGGAGCCTCCAACGAGAGAAAGTTCCCTAAAAAGAAAAATGAATCTGCACCACCTCATGAGAAGACGGAATCTCAGCCCTCCACCTCGTCCCAGAACAGATGTGGAAAATGTGGATATGTCCACAGAATGGAAAGTGCTCAGCGAAGGATGCAGATTGCAAAAATTGCGGAAGGATTGGTCATTATGCTTCCTGTTGCCGAACCAAGAAAAAGACTGAAAAAGGCCCCTCCTACAGCTGAGATAAAGGAAGTGGCTAAATCGGAACGGAAATGAAAAGTGCATTCATGCTTGCTCTCACCTCACAGACGAAGGATGAAGATCAAGCTGCACGTCAAAAGAGATGGACTGCTACCCTAACGTGAATGGGAAAAGTGTGGACTTTAAGCTCGACTCTGGTGCTGAAGTCACTGTGCTGTCCATGTATGAGTACAAGAAAAATATGCCAACAGAAGCTAACTATTCCAGATAGGAGGCTCCGTGGTGCTGACATGAACTATTTGGATTGTTGGAATGTTTGAAGCTAACATGAAGCATTTGGACATCGAAATTCAAGGAAATGTTTATGTGGTTCGCCGACTGGACAAAGCCATTGTTGAGCTTAAGCGTGTGTGAAAATTTGGAACTAGTGAAACGTGTGAACGTGGTGAGTGAGGAAAAAGGACAATCAGCTGTGGATCCAAAACGTGAATATCCCAAACTCTTTGAAGGATTGGGAATATTGGAGATCCATACGAAATCAAATTGAAGGATGGTGCTCGTCCCTTTGCAGTCCACACTCCACGTCGCGTTCCAATTCCATTGATGACCAAATTGGAAACCAGATTGACAGAATTACTGAAGATGGGAATCATCAAGCAAGTAGATGAGCTACAGACTGGTGCGCGCCCACAGTAATCACTGGAAAGCCGAATGGAGATATCAGACTTTGTGTGACCTCAGCAAGTTGAATCAGAGTCTGGATCGTGAAGTTCATCCCATGCCGTTTAGAGCATACACTAGGACAGTTGGGAAGAGCCAAAAATATTTTCGAAGTTGGATGCAACAGTGGATTTCATCAGATCAAGCTGCATGAAAATTCTCAACTTTTGACCACCTTCATCACTCCATTTGGACGCTATTGCTTTTCGAATGCCATTTGGAATCACCACAGCCCCAGAATATTTCCAGAAAACGATGAGTCTTATTCTGCAAGGCATTGATGGTGTAATTTGCTATT
Organism: Orchesella cincta; assembly: GCA_001718145.1. Taxonomy (NCBI): domain Eukaryota; kingdom Metazoa; phylum Arthropoda; class Collembola; order Entomobryomorpha; family Orchesellidae; genus Orchesella; species Orchesella cincta. The sequence goes on from LJIJ01001823.1 coordinate 7,936, forward strand.
TGGATGACATATTGATCTTTGCAGAAAATCTGGAGGAGCATGATAAGATTCTTCGGAAAGTTTTAGCAAGATTGAAGAAAGCCGGAGTCACCCTAAATGAAGCCAAATGCAGCTTTGGAGTCACCGAGGTCAATTTCCTGGGACACATTGTGAATGCAGATGGTATCCGGCCTGATCCGAAGAAAATTGAGGCGGTGAAGAATATGCCAGAACCGAAAAATGTGACTGACGTGAGAAGATTCCTGGGTCTGGTGAACCATTTAGGAAGATTCCTCCCACATTTGTCGGAAGAGGCTGCGCCGCTCAATCAGCTGCTTCGTGACGAACAAGACTTTCTTTGGGGATCAGCTCAGAAGAAAGCATTTCAAAGACTGAAAGAAGCATTAATTCAGCACCCTATCCTAGCAAGCTATGATGTCAGCAAGAAGACCACTGTGTCCGCCGACGCGTCATCATTTGGACTGGGAGCGGTTCTGAAGCAAAAGCAAGACGACGGAGAATGGAGACCAATCGCCTATGCATCTCGAACGATGACGGATGCTGAAAAGCGATATGCTCAGATTGAGAAGGAAGCATTAGCTTTGACTTGGGCATGTGAACGTTTTGCCGACTTCCTGATTGGAAAACAGTTCATGATTGAGACTGATCACAAGCCCTTGGTCCCAATATTCTCCACTAAAGAGCTAGATGTGCTCACCCCCAGGATTCAACGCTTCCGGATGAGAATGCTAAGATTCTCCTTTGAGATTTATCATACTCCGGGAAAGGATTTGATTGCGGCGGATGCACTCTCCAGGCAACCTTTGGCTTCGACCGAAGATGCTGAAGATGAAGTAGCAGCTGCTGCCCACATCAATGCAGTACTTTTTGTCTCCCAGTGACTGATGAGCGACTGACGGAGATTTGGAAGGCGCAACAAGAAGATTCAGTTTTGAAGAAAATAACTGAATACAGCCAGAACGGATGGCCAGAAAAGAAGAAAATGGACCCAATATGCACGGAATACTGGAATTTGCGTCATGAAATTGGATCCGAAAATGGACTGTTGATGAGAGGATGCCGCATCATTATCCCAACAGCCATGAGACAGATATGCTAATGAAAATTCATACTGGTCATCTTGGAATCACCAAGTGCAGAGCAAGAGCTCGAGAAACAATCTGGTGGCCAGGCATTTCAACTCAGATTGAAGACATGATCAAGAAATGCACCGTTTGCATTCAAGAATCATCACACCGCCACGAACCGCTGATCCTCACCGACTTCCCAGTCCGACCCTGGCAGAAGATTGGAATGGACCTTTTTTATTACATGAAGAATTGGTATCTGGTGGTGGTGGATTATTATTCAAAATATCCTGAAGTTGTGCAGCTGAGCAGTTTGACAGCTGGCGTCGTTGTACAATGTTGCAAATCGATTTTTGCGCGTCATGGAGTTCCAGAGCTCGTGATCAGTGACAATGGAACGCAGTTTGGTGATCCGACGCGTAATTGTCATCCAGGAGCATCGCGGGAGTTCAAGAAGTTTGCGGAAGATTATGGCTTCCAACATACAACTTCCAGTCCAAAATTTCCGCAGAGTAATGGAATGGCAGAGGCTGCAGTGAAGATTGTAAAGCTGCTGTTCAAGAAAAATGAGGATCCCTCCAAAGCTCTAATGGAGTACCGAGCGACGCCGTTGCAGAATGGATACAGCCCAGCTGAGCTTTTGATGGGAAGAAAAATTCGGACAACTGTACCGATAACCTCTGATGCCCTCATCCCGAAGACTGTTGACAGCAAGGATCTTCTGGGGAAGGAGGAAAAGAGAAGACAAGGATACAAAACGAAGTATGACCAACGTCACGGAACCAAGGAAAAAGATGAGCTCCAGTCGAATGACGTTGTATGGATCACCGACATGAGGACTTGGGGAAGAGTTGTCAAGAAAGCTGCTACTCCAAGGTCATATGAGGTGGAAACCCCCAGAGGTGTAATCCGAAGGAACAGATTCCACCTGAGCAAAGGCCAAGATGTCCCTTTGCCTGAAGACGACGATTTGGACATTCAAGAACCACCCGAGCGAAGACCGGAAGTAGTTCGAGAAGCCGAGCCAGTCAACGTCAACCCCGACGACGGGATACGCCGATCAAGATATGGACGAGTGTATAGACCCGTGATTAGATTAAGTTACTAATTATTTATTTGATGTGTCGTTATTGATTAATTGTAAAGTAGATTAGTTGATAACTGAAAAGGGGGATGTGCTGGCATGATAAACCATAAAGTATTATTATGGCACGTTGGTATGAATAGCTACCATGTGCCTGTGAGGAATGATCTTGTACCATGAGGTTGCTTGTAGTATGAGAGTTGATCTTAATAAATCCAGACTGAGTAGACTAAACTCTATTGTGCAGCATCCACTGATTATAAGCTAATATAAACACCTCCCTTCCCCGGTTTTTCCCCTTTTTCTTCCTCTAGTCGCACTATAGCACTATAGAAGATTCTGCACCCATGGATATTTGGTTACAAAAAAGTTTAACTTTGTAGCCATTTACGTAAATTGTAATCAAATGTCTGATTTTCATACCAAATATACGGTTAAAACCTATCTACAATTGCAAAGTTAGGCGTAGAAGCGCATTTTGTAGGTATTTTAAATTATGGCCACCAGCCCCCCTTTTGCTTTGGTACGGCACTGCGTCAGCCATCATACATAATTTATCATAATCATTTGTAGTTAAAATAAAAGTTTAATATTCATTTTATATCTGATTTAAATGTGCTTTAAATGTTAATGAAATGAGTACACAAGAAGATATGATAAATAATGTTTCAATTATGTGTTGACCATATTTGAAAGACGACACGGGAACTGCCATATCAACCTGCGTCAGCAAGTTGATGCAATTCGGAAACCCTTGGTTCCAAATGGGCAGTCAGTTGAAGACTGATATGGAATCACACTGCATGTCTTTATCTTAAAAATGCAAGGACGGCCAAACGGTTTAAATTCTAGACTTCATCTGAAAAACAATACATGTGGAACGGCGTTCTGCATAATATCTAACATCAAAAGCGATGAGACTTTTATATGCCTTGACTATATAACGCGCAAAATGTCGTTTCCAAGCTGACCCTATCGGGTTTGAACCGCTGTGGCAGGCGACTGGGAAAAAATTTCAACAAATGAGGGATCATCCATACAATTTGAGCATTATAGAAAGCATACTACAACAAAGTTGTTTATCCACACTCAGCCCATTTCGAGATTACTTTGACCAAACATTTTCACACATGTATTGCTAGTTACATGAAGACAAGTTTATACATGCTTCATTATCCTGCATATTTGGCCATACTCTGCTTCCAACTTCAAATGCTATATATAAAATCAACGATTCTGTTACGTATTCCTACACTTGCTGACTACTGTCCCACACTATATTTAGTAGAAATGTGCAGAGAGTAACTAATGTATGTTCAATTAGCTTTCAATATTAGCAATAACAAATGACATATTACATTGTACTGAAGAGGAAAGAAGCATGACTTAATTTCTTGTGCTACAGATCTGTTGATACAAATATTTGAACACATACTACAAAATTAGTTGGATTTCCTGCTATGTAAGTTATTCATACAAAAGATGACTTTCTTTGCATAATCAATCGTGGCAGTTTAAATGTAGTATGTATTAAATATAACAGCAGCAGCCATGAAAAAAGACCCAAACCAGTGAATCGCAAAAAGGTTGCTTTCGTTGAAATACGAAACGATCGCATGACAAAGAACTAAATAAATGCTTTCTCAATTAGAGTTTGCATTTGGTTGACTGCTGTTTGTCGGCCGCAGAAATGTAACACTAAGTATATTATCAATTAAAAACAGTAATACTGATATTATATATATAAATATAAGTGGAGTTCGAGTCATAACTGAATTAAGCCTTCTTAAAGCAAAATCACGATCAAACAGCCCTTTCATTCTGCTAATATAAACTAACTCTGACCTGTGTTTGGTTTCATGTACTCATTAGAATACATATTCATGGTTCATGTATTCATTAGAATACGGACTAAAAAGTGGCAAAATGAAAACATAACAATCATAAAGTTTATTACATTTTATAATAAAAACCAAAGCCACTTAACCAATAAGCCGATAACATAGAATTGATGACACTTGCTGGGGCAATCCAATAAATTGTAATTGGCATGAACCCAATAAACAATTATGATCCACGTCATTTTCGGCGGCCGATAAACAGCAGTCAACCAAAATGCAACTCTAATTGAGAAAGCATTTATTACAATCGGTGAGTGAATTAAAATATATATGTAATTGGCACTGGTAGCGTAGTACTACGCTTGATAATGGTTCACTTCTTACCAGACTTCTTGATAAGAATCATGTTTATTTTAGGCTTCATTTCGCCATTGATCCGAAGAAGATGAGTTACAAGTTAACGCTGGGTGCAGCTCTAAAAATCTTGACAGGAGATAAACCGTTTGCTAGGACTAACTACTTCAATTTTACAACTGCTTGGCGAATTGTTTATGCTTTACTAGGTAAGCTGAATAGCTGATTTAGTGAATTAATGACTGACTGACTGAACACTTATTTTCTTTTACAGTTGGTGGGATTGTGTTATGGTTTAAAATTTTTCCTCATCATAAATATGCCTTACTGGGAGGGAAGCACTCTGGAAATATATTTATTCCTACTACCACGACAGTTCCTCCTGCACCGCCTCCAAATCATCAACAACAACAACAACAATGCATAATTGTCATGGAGGAAGAAGAAACAGGAATGCCTACCTCTACTTCCCTTTCTAAACCAAAATTATATTAATCCTAAGAGAATCCAGATTTTGTTACTTTTGTTCTGTGCTGTGCACAGCAATGCATTGTGCTTTTAGGCTGTTTTCTGATGTTGCTCGAGGTTTGAGATTTTCTCGGTGAGGGAATATAGTTACAGCTTGACAATAAGTAGAAACGGATGGATATTATTGTTATTGAGTGAATTGACCTGATAATACTCATGAACTATATTTGTACTCAATTTGTACCTGATTAAACGATAGTAGTGAAGCAATAATATACAACTTTACATGCTTTATTGTTTACATTAACGTAAGCACTATCTAAAATGGCATTTTCGAAACTCGGGGTAGGGTATATATAAAAACTAAGGGGTAGGCCGGGTCGGGAGCCGATGGGGAATATCAGGTCTGCTGTTAAGTTTTAAACATGTTTTTTAATTTATTTACCTCCAGATAACATATTAATCGTTTATCAGTTCTACTTCAAATTTTTATTGCTAAAAAATCACTTAAAAATTTTGAACGTTTAGAAAATAAAGCTAACATAATGACAAGCAAATATTGATGCTGATAAGAAAATTGTGTTGATCCTTGCCAATTAGAATCCTTGCTTCTGTGGTTGACAGTTTTAACATATAAAACGCATTAAGTGTTGCATTAAACATTCATATGAAATAAACTGTGGAAATTGGGCAAAATAGTTAATTACAATAATTTGGGGAAAAATTACGCTTTAAAACGCAAGCATTTGACATTCATTTGTCCACTTATCTAAACATAAAACTTAAAAATATATAATTCTTCAGTATCAATCATGTAAGCTGCACGATGTCTTCTGCGTAGCTGCCTGGTGTTTTAAATATACACAAAATGTTACGCCTATTTGGGTTCAGACAGAGAAAACGATGATAGGTATGATACTTAGAAGTCTTTCTGGCATGAAAAACACGTTCGTTGAGGTCATTGATGTATGTATGCCTATGTCGAACGTTTTTTAGTGCATGTCTATACAGTTTTCTGTACATGCACAAGACATGCTTCCCAGCCAAGCTTGCATTGGAAGGGCTTTACATTCATAAATAGACATAAATGTTTTTAGTACTCGTTTTGAAGTGAATATCATCCGAGCGTTTGCGCATTATGGAAATGAATGTTTTGCTGTCGTTCACACCCTGGAGTTATTTACTAAAATGTACACTGCCGGTACAAAGTCACATGCATTACTTAACGAAACTCTCAAACCAGATAAGATTCTAACTCTTCATTTCCTGATGGTTTTTTAATTTACCAATCAAGTTCATTCATTACTAAATTTACTAGTTAAAATGTTTTTAAAAAATATTTACTACAGTTGGCAAAATAGTTTGATGATAGGTTGAAAATAAGTGATGTCTGACAAGAAGTAAAACTGAAGAAGTAGATATGGAGTATCCGTCCAAAGGTAAGCAACACTCACAATTTTACGCTACATGATTTTGACCTTTTAGTAGAATTACCATGAAATCATATTTCTTTCTGTATTCAAACAGCGCAGCAATGAAAGTAACAAGGCTGAAAACCCTTACAAATGTGAATTGTGTGTGTGAAACTGTTTTCGAATACTTCAAACCTTAATCGTCATGTTCGAACCCATACTAGAAAGACTTTAAATGTAACATATGTTTGAGGCAATTCCCATCAAGAGACAACTTGGAGCGTCACATTCGAATTCACACTGGAGAAGAAAGTCCTCACAGGTGCGAGATTTGAAAAATTCTCTTTCGTTGTCCAGATATTCTTCAGGACCACATACGAACACACACACTTTGGAAAAACCTTACAAATGTAAAGTGTGTGTAAAATGTTTTCTACATCTCAAAATCGTAATCGTCATGCTCGAATTCACACTGAGAGAAAAGCTACAAATGTAACGTTTGTGGAAGGCATTTGGACAAAACAAAACATGGAACGTCACCTCCGAATTCACACCGGAGAAAGAAGTTTCAAATGTATCGTTTGTGGAAGGCATTTGGTACAAAACAACCCATGCAACGTCACATTCGGATCACCACCGGAGAACGACCCTTCAAATGCGTGATTTGTAGTAACTCCTTTGGCCTTAAAGAAACTCTTCGCTATCATATTTTCGCAAGTCCACAACAAAGGCAAGAAATACTCGTGCGTGTTCTGTGAAGATGTATTTACTGTCCTTACTTCCTTTGAAAGAGTCATTTATTGCGGCAATATTAGGGAAATGCCTTTTGATTGCAATTTTCAGCAAAGCGTTTCCTACACACGATATCAGAAAGCAACATGAGCAAACTCATAACCCAATGCACCAGTGCTGCATTTGTGAAAAGAAGTTTGCGACAAAAGGATATCTTCTTCGTCACACTCGATCGCATACGCTTGAGAAACCCTTCGATTGTTCAATTTGTGGAAGTGAATTTAAAGCTTTTCACGTGGCCAAAACGTCACCAATTGCGACATACTGGAATTGATCGACAACCTCGCCAAATAATTGGAAAGTGAAGGACACCTGTATATTATTCATCGGTAGGCTTTATTTCTTTAAGTTGGGAAAAGTTATGGAAGGCTGTATATTTATTGCCAAGTTGTTTCTTTTGATTTATTTTAAACATTGAATGAAAAGTGTTTTAATATAAAAGTTATAGTGAACTGTTTTTCTTATTGCGTCATTATATACATGCAATACGTAGGGGTGGATCATTTGTTTTTTAACTTAACATGACATTGTCCTCCTTATAATTACCTTTTAAAGCATAGAATCATGATTTCATTTCACCTTGTGTAATAATAAAATATTAATTCAAGTAATATAAGATGGATGTCCTTTTTAAGACCCTTGTTATATGTACATATTTTACAAAAAAGTATTTGTATTTACTTATATGCATCAAAATATTAAAAATTTTAATTCCTTTTGCTTGAAAGCGAATTTCTTTTTTAAACCAAGTTATATCACTGGTTATAATTTGGACTTGTGCGATGAGTATGCCACAACCTAGGAAACGGTGTACTCGTATCAAACAATTAATACCCAACATCAGCCTTTCATTTTGTATTAATTTAAATTTTAAATTAACTAATTAATTAACTGAAAACAAAGGCTTGAAGCAGTAGGTATTTTGGGTTGTTTTAAAACCCATATGAAATCACAACGTTTAGACTTACTTGCTTAATATAACCTTTTGGTCACATTGTTGAATGTAAACTTCCACGTGGTTTAAATTACGTGTAATTACCAGCGTACGTCTACGCTACACTTATTCTTGGGCATATAAAAACACCGAAGCCTTTTGATATTTTAGCCTGCAGGTGTTTTACAATTCATCCATAATATTGCTATTTATATTTAACTTGCTGCATCCTGGCATCTATTCATGTTTGTTATCCAAAATGGGTGAACAAGATTTAAATTGAGAAAGAATAGTTTTGTTTAAATTCTTTTTATACGCTTTATGAACAAACGCGACTTTTCTGATTAAAAAAATATTTTTTTAGCTTGAGGTACATGGTACAAGGATACAGTAAAAAATATCCTGTACGTTTCTTCTGAAAACCCGAACAAACCATCACAAATGCCGCAATATAGAGCATGTACAACGTCTGCATGATATATGAATGGTAATTCCAAACAAAATGCACAATCCAAAATTTCTATGTTTAGTTTTAATCACTTGGAAAGCAACTCATATGAAATATTAATGCACTGTACACTTTTTTAAATGTGGGTTTCATGTTAGAGAGAATGAAGTAGCATGGCATAGAAATGCTTTTCTAACTTTGGGACACCCCTTTAAAACTTTATAGCCTTGGGCGAGAACTGATGAAAATCACTTGCAAAAACAAGAATAGTAAGAAAAGTTTTTTTTGAAATCATTTTGATGGCTTTAACGCAAATTAAACTAATTGCGTAGCATATAGTTGAGGAAACTATTCTCCTTGTTATCAAATTCGAAGAGAATTTACATTTCCATTGAGCATGTTTTACTAATTAATATTTGTAGCAGCAGCTGAGGAAAACCACATACGATCCATATTATGTATACGGATGGCCAAAGTGCTCCAATGTCGTCAGGTGAAGCCAGAAACCAAGACCCGGAAGTTTATGTCATCAGAATATGAGAGATTACCCCGCAAAGTGTAAAGCTAAGCAAAAGGCTTTCAGAGTGAAGGTGGAGAAGTTGAAACCGCATAAGAGGGTCTGGATTTAGTGGAGTAAAAAACTATGGTATGTGAACAAGCAGTACTGTCTTTGATGTTCGAACTGTACTGTGTCTGCAGTGTTTGCACTGATTTATATACATATACGAGCAAGCATAATAACAATTGAGCTAACCTTGCATGATCATATCATATCCATTCATCGATGCATGATATTCACAATTATTGAAAAACGCAGGAAAACTGTATAATGCATATGAGTTTGATTGTAAATAACTTATGTTTCTCATGCAAGGTTTCTCTGAAGTACACGTGTAACTAACAAACTTACGGCCACTCATTTTGACTCGACTTATTGTTACAAGATATCCACTTGAAGGACAATCTAACAGTTGAATAAATAGCTGCTGGAACTTCTCAGCTATGACTTCCTGATGTTAAATGTATGGTAGCTAATACAAAACTTCATACAAAATGAATTCTAGGTACTTTTCGTTACAAAAGGTAACACTTTGGGACAATATAACGCGCTCGGGCCACGTTCATGAATGACACGTCGGTTCAAAATGTTCAAATAGATGAAAGAAAGGTCAGATTTGCTGGGAAGGTTAGGTCTTTTTTAGGCCAGGATTTGTTTGATATCATTTCATAAAAAGTAACCAGCTTGAGACCCGTGATAATATGTTATATAAATCGAAACGTCAACTGACAGTGATCATGTTGATGAATTCAAGTCAATTTTAGGTTTTTGGTCGCATTTCAATACACTGTGAATAGAGTTATCGCGTACCACACTAAATCACATTTCAATTATATTCAGAAACGTCCGTCTACATCAAGGGATTATACAATTTCATGCATTTACGAAATGAATTAGATCCATACAAAATATAGGTTGAGCTTAATTTGTTAGTAACGATGACCCGACTGCTCTGTTCCGTCAAACAATCTGATGCAAGTTTTCTTGCATCAGATCAGTTTTGGTGGTGGAGGACAACGCCAGTTTTTTTCTGTCAGAGAAGTAAAAGTACCGAAAAATGTATCTTTTTAACTTGATAAAAAAAGTTGGCATATTTTACTTGTATAAGAAATGGAAGAAATGAACTCAAACATTTAACATTTGCATCATAAATTTATTTAACCTTTATATACGAGGTTTGATGAACTCATACGATGTATTGTTACAGTAATTGCTTTTCATACTTATTGTTGGATCGACATCATAAAAAGCAGAACTACACTTATAAATATCTATTCGCCTCCTAAGGCTCCCGTGCTTAGGTTTAAGATAATGAGAATATTGGTACATTCCTTCGTTATCGACAGTGTGAAACTTGCACCAAAATCTCCTAGTTGTAAATTTAAAAGTTAAATTAAATTTTATTTTCTTACGGTAAGCTTCTAACATTGGTTGCCTTTTATATGGTGCACACTCTCTTCGTCGTCACAAACAATTATAATAATTGGTCGTCCTCATTCACAATCATCATCATCATGCAAAAGTAAGATGCAATGATGACAATGCCATGAACTTCGATGAAATAATCCTCCACAAGTCCAACAAGTAATATATTCCTATGGTTAGTAAACTTGAATTTAATAGGCAATTATGGTTTAAATGTCACTTTTGTTTTTCTGTTGTTTTTCTCCCAACTCTTAGCATGAAGATGTTTTCACATAAAAAACCAATCGCCATTCAATACTGCATAAACCAAAAACAATTTGGATTTCGAGAAAAAAAAATTGATCAACAACTGAAGTTTTTGAGATACGATGAATGATACGATACATAAATAATTTATAACTATAAAAAATTTACTTCCGATACCGGGAATCGAACCCGGAACTGCTGGTGTGAAAGCCAGCTATGCTAACCATTACACCATTTTGGAGAGTTGATATGCAAAGGAAGCTGATATGGTCCAGTGGGTTTCCTTTTTTCAGGCCAAAACCATGTCAGTATGCACAACAAATATTATGTGTTGCAAGAATTATTGAGAACTGTTTTCGTCACATCAATGCTCTCTTGTTCATTTATTTGAGATGTACTGAATAAATAAAATGTTCTATCAATCAATAATGGAGGATAAATTTGAGAAATTTTGTTTGTGGAAATGTGTGACTAGAAGTGTACAGTGTACCACTAAACATCTACGACATGAAAAAACATGAAGTAAATTATGATAATATTTATACATTTTGCATTGCATTTAAATATGTTAAAGCTAAAAATTAAACCTACACGTGAAGTTGGCTTGCTAACGTTCGTTTTTATTTCAAACGTCTCCAGAAAATCGAATGCAGTGTGAACTTTCTATTAGCGCTGCAACAAGGTTTTCAATTTTCTACTGTAGTCCTATTACCCCTAAAATCAATAAGTCTAATTACTCCTGTAACAACCAAATTTTAAACCTGTACAGTCTTATATTTAAAATAACGATTTGTCTTTAGTTTTCAAAAGTACTATAACATGCCTAATTATGTAGAAAAGGTTACCTGTAACCTTTTGTCTCTACATAAATATGTTTTATTTATGTAGAGACAAAAGGTAAAAGTTACCAATACGACCCTTACCAGTAAGTTATTACATAAATGAGAAAAGGAGACAGACTTTTTGCTCAAGGGTTTTACATCTTTGTTTTGGATTTTACATTTGTTTACATCTGTCTGCATAAGAATAAAGGAAAGGTATATATGTACAAGTATCCCGTGGTTTAGTCAATGACGAAGTTGCATTGGGATTTGTTTTATCTTACCTTTTTTCCGTCATCATATGAAACATAAAATATCTGTGTTAGCAAGTTCTCCTGTACTCTGAACAGGTTGAAAGACTTTCATTTGTGCACGGCGGTTGTAAATTTGATCTGATTTTCTTACTATAATCCAAGCACTTCTGGAAACCAGTAATTAGATTACAAAAGAGTACCTTTTTCATCAACCCAACCTGTTAGAAATGCCTGAAAAGCAAGTGGCATGTAGTATGGTGCTTTGTAAAAACCTACGTACATATTACTTATTACTCTACCCTGATAACACAGTTTTTGGCCGTTCAGAAATCATAACATGCTGCTTGTTAAGGTAAAAATATCAAAAAAGGAACAGGTCGGATTCAAGGTTGTTTATACTTCACAACCCCCGTCTTCCTTTGGTTCAAGAGAGACGGGCTTGATAATAAAATGGTAAATTCCGGGTGAGCGTTTGTTGAAAAAAGGTTCATTGCGTATTATGCAGTAGGAATAGAATGTTGACTGCATTACATATCAAAATAACATGCACTTCATCATGCATTTAAAAGTGAGCAAATATCGTCGTTATCATCATATTAACAATCTTTGCTTTTTAGGCTTAATTTCTAGCGAATTTTGACGTATGTGGAAAGCAGCAAAGATATCTTTCTTTCACGACCCCAGACTCGGATGGTAAGTGTCATTCGTGCTACTTGGACTGAATCATGAACTGTTATGAAATGCTACGTCATTATCACCTATAATAAGCGAATTATGACATGACGACAGTCTCAGGTTTAAATAATGATTTAAGTGGATAAGTTAAATGAAAAGGTTCCGCATTTTCGATGTTCTGATAATGAATGCGACAACTTATATGTCATCCAAAACCTAAAATGAACTTCCACTCAAGTTTGTTAGTCATTAACAGCGGCGATGGGAATTTCTACTGAGTTTGTGTCAACAAGTTATGTATTAAACGGTGACATGAAATTATTACTGGGCGTTATTTTGGATAGTTAGATGGGAGTTTCCCTAGAAACTTAAACTTTTGAGCTCCGCATGACTTCTTATTCCACCAATACCAAATAACTGTCACATGAGTAGATTTATTGTTTCCTAAAATTAAAACGAATTAAATATTTACTGACTGGAGATAATTAGGGATTTGCTTATAATCTAGACATAACGAGGTCACTGATAAATGCTAAAATTCGTTGAAAATATTCAATTCGCATATAGAAACTTCGAGCAGCGGTTGACTGTTTTAACTAGCTATATTTAAATCTGACTACCTGCAACGAAATTTGAATATAAACTATCACACGTTAGCTTTCTGGGAAAATATCATATCATGTTATTTCAGGAAAATCTTATTAGCCTTCTTAAATTACATTTTGAAATTGAAAGACGTTTAGGCATAGGTCGCTTTGCTTTATCATCAGCGAACAAACTAGTTCTACTGGATCGATCTGGTACAAAACGGGACTACCTAAAATTGCTTTTCGCTTCCTTCTACACTGTTCTTTTGTGGTTTCAACTTCTGTATAACATTGGTAGAGAACCTTTAGTGGTAACACTAAAAAGTTTCTTTTTTGCATACGGATTTTCCTTAATTGGGTTAATAACGAGGACTAGCATGCACAGACGAAACAGTGTAATCCAAAATTTCAACTTGTTCATTCAATTTGAGAAAACATGTTTGGAGGGTAAGCTCTGAAGTTTGATCCGTAATTATTCTATAATACATAAACTTTCCCTGTGTAGTAAATGCAAACATTACAATAGAACGTTATTTTATAGGTGCAGACAAGCTGAAAATATCAAAGAGATCAGATGTTCGGCTAATGAAGTTTGGTCTTATAATTGGAGCATCTGTTTCATTTATCATGGCAATATTTTACACAATCCTTCAATTGACCAACTGCAACTCAATGACAGTTTTTTATTTCATGATTCCAAAATGCCACAATATGTTTAAAGGTGCCCTTGTAGCTTATTTAAAATCGGTCATTTATCTAGCACCTATAACCTCATTCACTTTTTTCGTTTTAATGGATTTTGGTGAGAACCTCGCTTTCTTCATGTTTGACATATGTTTGTTGCAAGCATATTGTATACGTAGGTACTTGCAGTACACTACCAGTTTATTAACTTTTGATGCTAAAAAATCAACGACTGCATTTGCTAATTATCGCCGAACCCAAATTTTGAGCCGTTACTACAATTTGTTGCAGCAGGACGTGCTTATTTTGTGCTTGGTGGGAACACTTTTTTCAACTTTAATTATTTCTGTATTTGTAATTGTGTCGTTTGTATCTACGATTTCTTTTCCTGATCTGCTGCTTTTTTCACTCGGGGCTGTTGATGCGATTTTGTGTTTAATGTTGTGCTCGTACTTTGTTGCCTCAGTGGAGTCGGAATCAAATAATTTCATCACGAGTGTGAAACAAACCCTCTTGCCAAGCTGCCAAATCAGAAAAGAAATGGATACAAGCATTTATAAGGTCGGCTGCGCCAATTAAGGTTTATGTTGGTTACTCAAACTACTTCGAAACATTGACTCCGCTAAATATTGCTTGCTTTTGTATTGAACAGGCGGCCAGTTTACTCCTGTTGTAAACTATAAAGACTTTGAGGTTTGAAATAATTTTTATGATATACGCAGTTGTAGCTAGCATTGGAAAGTTGGTTTCAATCTGACTTTTTTGACTCTCACCGTTTCAATCTGATGATTTTAAGCACTTTTTCAATTTTTAAGTTGGGTCAAGGGTGATTCGCCGTGAATAATTTTTCTATCGTTAGTATATGTACGATATCACAACTATTTACTTCCCAAAATCGCGAATTTTGCTGCGATATGGTTTCGCACAAGTTGACGATTTGTCGATTGGGTAAGAATATGTATATATTTGTAATAATTTAAAGCCCATTGGAACACTCTAAACCAAGTCATTTCGAAATAATAATCGCTAGTGTGTCACTTAAACCATTTAAATCGTAATCGATTTGTTAGAAAACAGTGTATTTCACAATGGAAACAGAGTCTAATAAATAGTCAAAATCAGCATTATTTATATTGTAACTGCATTCTAATAAACGCAACTCCTGATTGGTAAGTTCTAATAAACAGTACCTTTTACACACAAAGCTCCTACTGCCTTACTGGTAACGACTTACCTACAAGCCACCTCAGGACTCACACTGACTGAGCACACACAAAACAGTATTGATTACAAGTGTATCAAAGTCTATTTTCAGATCTAATCATCTAGCTCTTCATAAGCACTCCTTGAAAAATTTATGTATAGACGCAAAAGCCTACATCACTTCCATACCATCAGCTACGCTTTTTCAGTCGAATTCATTTATTAATACACGAGTCAAGTCTTGAAATTCAATATAGGAGTAGACAACTCCAAACTCAAATGGAAGCGAATCATAATGGACGTAATCCGGTGCTTTTCAAGCTCGTTCATGTACCAGATGTTGAATGAGAATACTAGATATTGAGAAGTGAGTGCAAACTAATTGCTGAAAGTTTACATCAGTCCATCCCACATCCCATCCCGTTATCTTTACCCGCTCAAATTTCTTTTACAGACGATTTTTCGATTATAAAATACCAGCGTCAGCAACAACGTGATGATTTCAGCTGTAGCTGATAAAGAAAGTACATACAAACTATCATTTATACACTTTCAAATGTGAATGTAATCAAAAAAGAAGTTAAAAGGATCTACTGCGTAAGAGAGAAAATTTTAGAGTAAGCGACGACCTTGCTCTCACATTTTACTTCAAATTTATTAACTCCAGAATGGCAGAGATGCAAATGCATTCTGAATTCAGAAAATATTTTAGTTCACAATTGCATACAACATATTAATTTCAATGTGACAAAATGCAGTGTGCTTTGTCTATCCGCATTCGCTTTACAAGCGTGGGCATTGAGCTACACAAAGTGAAACAGAAGCGCGCGAAAAAACCTCTCATTTGACTTTTTCTCTCTCTCAGACTGCACTGAAGTAGAGGTGTTGCAATGGGCGCCTGCTCTACAGGCGCCTGCAGGCGCCCGCCGCCGCGCCTGCAAAACGGGCGCGGCCAGGGCGCAAAAAAATTAACATAGGTTGCAGGCGCAGGGCGGGCCAGGCGGAAAAAATAAAAAAGTTGCAGGCGCCTGGCAGGCCGCCTGCACTTTTTGAAACATTTTAAAACTAAATATCTGTTAACATATTTGCAGCTTTATAAGGCAGTAGTTGTTTACCCAAACACGAATATATTATAAATGTGCTCTGCTTAATCATTTAAACCATTTAACTGGCGTTTTATTAGTATCCCCCGCTAACCATTTAATAAGTACTTGGCACATATGATAAATTACATTTTCTTTAATTGGAAATATCAGGAAATATACTAAAAATATGTAAAATGGAACACAAGATAACGTCTTACTGTTTAAGGCAAAAGTTGTTACGTTGCTTAATTATTTGCTTCAATATATGCGTGGGCATAAAAAATATGCCATTGTACTTTTGGGAGCATTCTCTATTTTGAAACATGGAAGTTTATGACATGAGTCGCTTTCATTCTTTAAAGTGTTTCTGATACCTTTGATATCAATTTAGGCTGCGTAATTAGTAAAATTACTGATGAAGCAGCATCATTTGTTTAAGAAAATTCGTTTTTAGCGTTGACAAGTTTAACGGACAGGCCGGGAGAAATTTGATAATACGAGGCAGGCGCGCTGTTTGAAACATACGGGCGGCAGGCCGCAGGCCGGGCGCTAAGCAAATTCCCAATCGACAGCCTCTACACTGAAGTTGCACACAGGGTAAACAATGACAAGTTATCAAGCACCGCAAGGCTCTGGATCTTGTTGGCGTGATTTTTGGTTAATAATAATAGAATTGATTTGATTCTCATCACTATTCGCACAAACAATTAGTCATTTAAAACTTCTCATTACAATTACACTAAAAACAGGTATGGTTGAAGTTTAAAATTAATTCTGTCTCCAAATCCATTGGGTTTGATCATTTAAACTAAAACGACAGTTTTTTGCATTTAATTCATTTCAGAAAATATTTCTTTTCAGTTGAGTAATCAGGGGAGATGTCTGTGTCAACGTTGGAGGCATTGGACAATGCGGAGGGTGAAGTCCTTGATGATATCATGACAATGGCGGATCTCCCACCTGAGGTATGATTTCATATGCGACTACTTTGTCGTTTATTTATTTATAGTGTTTATGGTTTAGTTAAGAAACTTTCAAATCAAATGTCTATTTTTTCAGATCTTGACCAAACTTTTGGAGTACTTGCTGGATGGAGACAGAAACGCTGAGCTGAGTTACCGGTTGGTGAACTCCCAATGGAAATCAATTATTGATCGCCTCTTGGAGGAGAAGTTGAGCTCCACCTGGCTCCAACCGTTCCCGCAGTTGAAACTCACACAATCATTTTGTGTGAATGTTCCTCCATCAATAGTTTACTGGAAATCCAAGAGGGTCTAAAGATAGAAAACTCACTGCGTACCGTATGGAGTGGAGGAGTCAGACGCCGATCCTGAAGATGAGGGGCCCAACCACGAATCATCTCAAGAGAAGGCGATCTCCTTACAAGAATTTGCGACAGCATTTGGAGGGAATTTGACCACCTTCTCGCTGTACTTTGACGGCATTGACAGTTTACAAATTCATTTCAGCGTGTTGACTAAAGTGCTTGGTTCCATGCCTTGTTTAAAACGTCTAAGCTTATCGAATGTCGTCCTTGAGTGGCCTGTTTCTGTTGGAAGTCCGACCCCACCACCCCTACCCAGCCTTTCTGCCTTGGAATTGAGATGCCTGCCAGGTTATCGTCAATCTTATTCGCCGTATTTGTGGCTTGTAGCCGTTTACGCCGACCAACTGTTTCGCTTGAATCTCATGGCATGGGAAACGGATCCATTTTTACCGCTGCTAAAGCAACACAAGTATCATGTCAATTTAAATGATATGAAATATACGTTATTGCCACCTCATCGGATGCTGCTTTTAAGAAGCTAAAGGAGCTTAATGTTTATCTACCCACTCAAGAGTTTTTGCGGTTCAGTGAAACCCCAGCTCTTCAGCATTTCTCAGTGATTGAGTTACCCTATTACAGAATAGTGATGTTGGGTGACTTTATGAAGTTCATGGCCAGTTGTGGAGATGGGCTTCAGACTGTCTTCGTGAATGCTAACCGGAGTGATTGGAACAGACGTCGTCTCAGAGGGGTTATCGAAGAAGACCAGCTCGAAGAAAAGGTCTGCAACCTGAAGGTCCCTAACCTGAAGAAGTTTACAATCACATTCCCTGATGAAGGCAGGCACAAAATCTTATTGTATCAGAATCTTCTCCCCAATTTTCCGGGATTGGAGGTGCTCCAGTTAATTTGTTTTAAAACAGAAATGATAATAGTGGATCCAGAAGAGTCTGAAATTGAACTAGTAACCGATGGCGATTATGAAGAACGTGCTTTTCTTCAACAACAATTGGCTTCCGTTGCAGAACAGGAAACTTTAATTCAGGGAGAATTGGAAGCTCTGCTTCTGAGTGAACTGGAGGAGGTAAAGAAGAGGAGGATTGCTGCACAGAAAAGGAGCATGCGTAGTCGTCACTTTCTAGGGGCTGCTGAGAGACGACTTCACTTTCAGCGAAAAGAGGAACAAACTGCTCTAAAACAACAAATTGAAATTAACAAGAACGAAACGGCTGCACTTCGGCAACGACTCGATGTTCTTAATAGAAAAGTCGCGATTGCTCGAGAATTGCAGGAGTATGAAATTTGGAGCAGTTGTCCAAAACTCAAGGTCGTTTCAGTCAGCTCGGATGCCTCAGTTAGCGGGGACATCTGCGTGCTGAAGAGAATGAACGGTGGACTCTCATAACTTCTTTCTTCAGTCATTACAATTGTTTTTTATTTCGTCGTAGTTTTAAAGCCCATTTAAGTTAATATGAATCAAATGTTTGGTGGTGTGAAATAAAGTGAACCCAACCCTACATTTATTAATTTGTAAATATTCGCTTTCGTGTAATAATTATGAGTATTTAAATGGAATTAATAAAATGTAAGAAAACAGTGTATTTAACATCGGAAACACAGTCTAATTACACACACAGTATAGTTATTATGTACCTTTAGGTACATATTAAGAAGACTTTGTGTGTCGTCGTCCGTCGTCTGTCGTCCGTCGTCCGTCTGTCTGTCAACACGATAACTTTCGAACCGTTTGACATTTCGAAATTCTGTTTTCACCAATCGATAGATAAGGTCAAAGCGGAGGATGAGTTCGTAGATGGGTTATCTGGGGTCACGGGAACAGGGTCAAATGATAAGCGCAACTAAATTGATAAGCGTCACATATAGCTTATGATACATCATTCGAAAGGTATTGCTGTGCTGATGATGAATATGCACTGCAAATTCAAATCAGAACTTCCGATTAGGGTCAAAGGTCACGATTAATGTTTCAAATGACCAATATAGCTTATGATATATCATTCGAAAGCTATTGCTGTGCTGATGATGAATATGCACTGCAAATTGAAATCAGAACTTTCGAACAGGGTCAAAGGTCACGATAGCTATGATATACCATTAGAAAGCTACTGCAGTGCTGATTGTAATTATGCATTGCTAATTGAAATCGGAACTTTCGAACAGAGGTCAAAGGTCATGCATTTTTAAACGACACACTTAGGGTGTGGTATATCATTCGAAAGCTAGTCCATTGAGGATTTCACTTAAGAGACGTTTTTAAGTCATAAATTACATCTGCTAAAGGTACATCGCTACATCTCGGATTGTCGGGTTTATTATCGGTATTATT
Organism: Orchesella cincta; assembly: GCA_001718145.1. NCBI lineage: Eukaryota > Metazoa > Arthropoda > Collembola > Entomobryomorpha > Orchesellidae > Orchesella > Orchesella cincta. The sequence continues at coordinate 27,489 of LJIJ01001823.1, forward strand.
TAATTTGAGTAGTTAAATTCTAGTAAACTAGAGTAACCTTGAAAATACTTTGCTGGTGCATTACACTGATTTCTTGGAAGTTCTTGGCCAACTTGAAGTATATTTACGCTGTCGTCTCCCGTTTTCACTATTTGATACACCTGAATAAAAAATTATTCGCATAACTTCAATCGTAAAAATGCAGTGCAAGCGTTCACGTTTACCAGTAGCGAAGTGTATCTTCACTGCTAACACAAAGGTAGAGAGTTGAACTTTCAATCTCAATTCAAAAAGATAATCTAATTGTGTGTAGGTGACCACAATTTGATTCAAATTTCTTCAGAACGCTTGCCAAATACCATGTCAAGGAAAGCTCTTACAACTAACTTTTACTACTTTCAAGGCAATAATAGTGTATAAAATATCCTGAATTTAAAAAGAAATGAATATTTCCAATGTATTCCTGAAAAAACAGACTTTTACCTTAACGCAATATTTATAGCGTGACAATTAGTAGGATGGAGCTAGAATTAAAAATTCAGCAAGATAACGATCATCGTTCATCCTAATGATTAGGAAGTCGAGGGTTGCGTGTGCACGCAACAGTCCATAGAGCCATGCATTATTTAGCAGGTGAACATGGGTTACACAGAGTTTATAAAATTGCATGTTAGCTATGCTGCAGTTACAAAACATTATTAGCTTGCAGCTCTTCATTTCCAAAAACATTTTTGTTGGAACATCATAAGTCAACCTGCCTATTGATACATAAATACAAAAAAAGTGCAAGATAAAATCTATCATGGATCACGCAATAATATAATTATGTAAATTGTTCGTAAGTAAAAAAATTTTTCATGCCTTACATTTCTATCTCGCATACGCCATCATCATGGCAAAAAGTTGGTTCCAGAAAGTACATTTAACAGTGCATTTAGTCATATTGCTCAAATTGTCTTCTTCGTTATTGTTTTCTCGCAGCACTTCGGGAAAGCGGTTTGATTACACAAATATAAAACACATTTAAGTGCTTATTGTTATTTGTTACTTTTTAAAATTATATTTCATTCTACTAGAGTCTACCAAGAAACTACAATCTAGACCGTGATCATGTTGGTGTGTGGTACGGGTCACCATTTGCTATTGAAAGCCATTGGTTCAAAAGGGAGAATCTGCAAATAATTACCTCAATGGTTGTCAAAAAATTTGGAACTATCGCAATAGACGGAGCACCAAACCTTCCAAAAGGTAAAATTCTTATGCGCGTTTTCAAAGAGTATTAAACTGTGATGTAATAATTTCCAACCATTTGATTTGATTTAGATGCTGACTTGAATGCTTTAAATGATAGCATGCTGTTGATTCCAAGCATCATAGCAGAACATAATCGAAACCACCCCAAAATGTTCACCGAGTGCATAATGTCTTTTCACGTAGAAACAACTTACTCATCTAATGCATATTCTTATGCTTTTAACACGTTCGATGAATATGTTAGATGGTCTTGTCGATCGTCATACTTAAAAGTGAAGATAAAAATATTTCGGGCCATTAAAATGAAGTACTCCATGAGTGCCCCATCGTGAGATACAAATTAAAAAACGCACAGCTTGAAATTATTTAGTAATTGGTATAAAAAATTAAACCGTGCTTATTAACATAAATTACTGATTCAGCTAAAAAGTGGAATTAGCAACAACCCGCTATACTACAAACTCGAAAGCTCAATAGCTTGTGTTATACCGAATTTCTGAAAAATATTTATTAAATTGAAATTACCATGTGGTATGCTTTAAATATGGCTAAAGCAGTGGAACCTGGTGCGTGGTCAAACGTGCAAGACACGTTGATAAATCATTTTGGCAGGTCAACTGTAGAATTCATATGGGACGAATTAAATGAATTGACTCTGACAACGTTTTCCCGATACATTGTTTTACAATGTGTGCTCCTATCTTTTGATTGGAAAAAGCTTGAACAAAAGCAACGCGAAATATCTTGGGGAGGCGGCAACGATTACGTAAAAACCAAAACTTATGAATTGATTCTAGAGGCGCACGCTCACATCATTGTAAACCAACGCCTTTCACAAGCAGATTTTTTGTTGATTTCTGACTTCATATTCCCTGCCATCGATATGAGCAACCGTGTTTTACAGACGAAAACTACAGAGTTAGGTAAAACAAAGAATAGAAAGTATCCAACCGTGATTGTTTCGAGTACATCCGTTTCAGCAAATTTTATTATCGGATTTAGACAACTGGTATGTGACACCAGTTTCTACTTCGCTGCTCTTGCTTTTCGTAGAACTTGAGATTGGCAGTGTAAAAATTGGAGTTGTGCCGTGTTTGGGGATTACGGATTAAAATGCAAACAAGCCTCGTCAAAGTTTCGAATAGTTTTGAATGATTTACCACTAAGCTCAACGTCATCTTTACAAAAACTTCTTAAATTTTGGCAAAAAGAACACTCCGCAATCCATTTTGATACTAACCGTCAAGGTGCTGATACCAAACGAGCTTGTCCGTCGATCCAATTTCATAACGTGAAACCAAAGTCTAAAATAGGTTCTTGTCAGATTTTCGAAGCTTATTTTGAGCATGTAAACTGCTCTGACTTTGATACATGCGAATTTATTCATTCCGTTCACCTTTCCCTTTTAATAGGTGATCCTTCTCTTATTTCCCCATTTGGAAATATATTTCCTTTTGTTCAAAATCATATTGATTCTTCACTTCAAGTACTTTTCCCGGAAGTGGGCTTGTTTGATGCACATCTTAATGCATTTTTGGACCCATTCCATTTAGATGTTTGGCTTTGCTTTTTGGTTGCGGCTGTTAGCATTTCACTTTGGTTTATCTTGGCAGGAAAGAAGCTACCAGATGAGGTTCTTCTTTGGCAAGTTTCAGTTTTTCTTGAACAAGATGAATCGGTTTTAAAGAAAATTGGAAGAATCGGAACATTTTTTAGTGTGATATGGATTTTCTCTTTAATTTTATTGAGGCAGTTTTATAATTCATGCCTGTATTCGTTCATGACAGCAGAGCCGCAAGTAATGGATTTTCCAAAAACCATAAATGAAACACTAACTCAAAATGACTTCGATTTGCTTTGTCCCTTCCTTTTTCTTCGAGAACTGGAATATATTGGGCGTGACCCTAAGATATCAAGAAGTCTTGTAGACCGTTACATTGGCATTGTGCGCAGGTCCTATTTTACGATTTTAGATGAAATATACCGTGACCCGGAATGGGAAATTAAATATGTTCAGAATGTATCAGACGGGCAAATGGTCCAAGTTGCATCCCTTCGTTGGCAAGATACAATGAGTCAGATAAACTGGAGATGTTGTGTCAAAAGCTATTCTGAAAGAGAACAGAAGAGTAAACAGAGTGCAATTTAATAAAGTTGTCATCTTGTGCACTGGAGACTGTCTTGGAGGAGTTCCATTTTTTGGACAAACTGGATTTATTAGAAAAGTACCTCAGCAAAGCAGCTTTTTTACGCGTTATCGATTTTGGCACCAAGTCGGATCAAACGTTGCAACTTTCAGATTTTCGAAATTTTTAGGTTCAATGAGCCAGACTGGTATTTACGACTTTTTGAATAGGCGTTCTTTTAAACTTCAGCAACTAAGGGTTATGCACAGTTTAGCACCTCATAGAAAAATGGGATTGAGCAATGGGAGTTTGTTTAGTTATGTGTTTCTAGCCGAGGAATCCAGAAAAAATCATGAGAACAATGTGAAGCCAACAAAAGCAACCGCATTTTTGGGAACGCTGATTGTTGTAGGGTTTCTTCTACTTATCGGTCTGGTTGCGCTTACGGTGGAAATTGAGTACAATTGGTTTCGGAATTTATTTCGTTGGTTTAAAAAATAAAAGCTTAAACTGGCGAGATGTACTTTGTTTATGTTACGTAAGCATGCTACGTCCTATGGTATTATTCAAAAAGTGGACCAGATAGATTAGAAATTAGTTTGTACTAGTAACATCAAAAACATTCCGCGTGTATTATTCTTTGTATTCTACACCCGTGTGGTAAAGAAAGTAACAAGAATGTCAATAAAGTTTGATCTTAACCGTTTCCTTGGAACTGAACAATTTTATTGCAATTCAGTTACCACTTTTATAAACACGTCCATAATAGTCATAAACGTGTATTTTTCCAGAAACGATACCCTTTTAAACGTAACAACGTGAGTTGCTGGTGCAACCTTATGGGGTTGGGTCCGAATGTTCCAAATTTCTGCGTAAAAATTGTTTCAATTGTTCAAACAATGCCAATAAGCACTGCATTTAAACAATCAGATTAATTATTGCTACAGTTCACAGTAATTCGCTTTTTGAAATTTTTATTGAATAAAAGCTACTTTCTGCTTTTAGGTAATCCAAATATATATCCATGGAGGCATGTGAAATCGATAGTAAAATATGTCAACGGAAAATGATTTTAAAACTTAGAAAAAGCGTCACTTAAAATCTCAAAAATGTCATTCAAAGTCGTACAAATGTCAATCAATCTATAAACTGTCATTTAATTCATACAAAAAATGTATTTGAAATCTCAAAAATGACATCCAATACGTCAGAAGTGTCCTTTCACATCTCAAAAACGTCATTCGAAATTGGAAGAATTATGGTGCATTGTGTTTTTCGTTTTTCAACACACGTCGCGTTTATTAAACAAATAAACGAACTGCATAAGTGTCCAGCGAGGTATAACAACATATGCATTAAGCTAAGAAGTGAATTTAGCTTTTTTATTGCTATGAGTGTTTGCTTGGATATTTGTTCACTCAAATAGCGGCCAGCAGAAAATTTATTAACTGACATTTTCTAAACTTATCACATTGCCAAACAAATATTTGTTCCATAGTGTTAAACTGTCAGTCAATGTAGCTTCCTATGTAATTAACGTAAGTCGGATTTAGTTTACAAACGATAAAAAGGGAGACCTCACAAAGTATAGCAGAAGAAGCACAAAGCGGATAACTGTAATTTAAAAAAGGTTGTCTCAAAACTTCAAACTTTTTTTGTCACGGCCAAATCGGGTTTCCGTCAGGAGTTGCCAAACTTTTACTGGGACAAATCAGAAATAAACTTAAATGTATTGTGAAGGATAACTGAGCTCATTGGCAGGATAAATTAAAACTTACGCGTTTCATTTTCTATAGCCGTTATACTTCGGCTAGTAGAAAATGAACGCGTAATGTTTCTCGTTATCGGAACAGTTCAGTCTAAAGCTTTTTCAATGGCTTGTAACGAAAACAACAAGACATGGTTTTGTTTATGAACGGTTTGCACCAATTCAGGAAAGCCCACAAACACGGTACGTTTTAATACTTTTGCTGAAGTTGCACAAATAATTCAAATTTTTGACCCAATTTCAGTTACAATCAGCAATGGTGAAATGGACAGTACGGTCTTCATTTCAATTATCCATGTAAAGAATCTTTAGTTGGTTTTTTTTCTTCTGTCTGAATGTAGAAACGGTGGTCTTCAATTTGCAGCAATTCCCTTCAAAGCCATTGTCCTCCTTGCAAATCATTTCATGTGGAGTTTCATGGTGTACATTATAATTTTCACCGTTTCTGGATTCCACATTCTCTGCGTGTTGAGTATAAAAGATTGCTTGGCTATCTTCTGTCAAACTTTTTCCCGTAGATGTGGAATGTCAGTGTACCGTGCTGGCTTACTTACAGAAACGTACAGTTATTGGGGCTGCTTGCGAATTCGGTGTTACAATGGACCGTATTGGCTTTCGTGTTCGCTACAACCGTGACATGTGGAATGTGTTTGGCAACATTTATTCGTCTGGATTGGACATTAGAGAATACAATGGCATTAATTGTGGTCTTTGTTGCATTTATAAACTCTGCGTTAGCAATGATTGTCTTGTTAGGTGGAATGGTAAGCATTTATATGAAATCAAAGGAAGTTGCGCAGAGGTTGCAGTGGAACCTAAGCTTAATGACAAATCCAGCTCAGCGATACCAGAAACGATGGCTTTCCCGGTTTTACATGTCATGTCAACTAATTAAAATCAAAATGGGTCCCCAAAACTTTCTGGAGTCTCTCACACCTTTAAAATGTTTGGATCTTGCAGCTGGTCTTACTTTCCAGGTTCTAATAATTTTAGGAAAGTAGTTCATCTTTTTCTGAATGGGTATTGGAGGCAAGAAGATTATATAATTCGCTAAGTCAAACAAAATCAGGGGTATATGTTTGGGAATGATAAGGCAATTTACAATAATTAATTAAGGCGTTAAGTTTGCTATTGAGTTTTTATAATATTCAAAGAAGTAGAAGCCATCGGCAGTTGGATAAGTATAAAACTGGAGGGAATGTCAATTAGAAATGATGCGTACATTACGCATTGCAACAGAGCAAAGTGGTCCACACGGTCATACAAGGCAAAGCTTGTACAAACCAAAAAGAAAACTAATGTTTCTGGGATGTTATGATAAATGCCAATAGAAATGGTTAACTATTAACGGACTTTGGCGGGAAATATTTCTCCAAAAGATTCCGCCGTGCGTTACTTGCGCGTAAACTTAAGTGGCCGTAATATCACTACGGTTTCTTACTTCTATTGAGTCAAAGATTATTATTAGCGAAAAAGTTTCAAGCTCACTCACACTATCATCATCATAAAAGAAAAAATTGCATAGTTTGATGACATTTTAGTTTACACGTATTTTAAAGCGTTAAATACTTATAAAACTTATTATAATATAACTAAAGAGCATAGACAAAGAATTGAACTTGTGAAGTGTTGTAGTCAATGTGTTATTTTATTTCTTGATAGAATTGCACTAATATGTATTACAATTATTTATTGCAAGTTAGAAGATCCTTGTGCTAACTGACTACTTAAGAATTTAATACATTTTTAGGTGTAAAACATGCATATGTTATTCATCTGGTCAGAGCCTGTCAATTTAAATTTTCGTATTGTTTTTCATAAAATTGATATAAGAATAAAATACAGACTTAATTCACACTGCAATCAAATTAAAGATTGACCCGAGTACGTCAACAACTACGAATATTTTAAAGATTAATATAAATAAACATATATAAGGGAATCTATCATGATCTCGATATATCTAACGCCTACTAACATTTATAAACAAATCCTGAATATTCTCAGAGGCGTCCGGCGAAACTTTTTAGACTTACTAGAACCCACTAAAAATAATACTCCTTTACCATTTCCCTATATTTCTATTCCACTCATTTTTGCATTGACTAAGCTAAGCAAGACCTTTTGAATAGCCTCTTTACCCGTATAACCGCATTTCGATAAGGAAAATCAAAAAACACATACCCAACATTACGCAAGTAGACAACACAATCGAAACCGTCCTCGAATCTAGCTCCATCTTGCTCACCGATTTTGACTCGACTTCATTTTGTTTCTCCTTTCGTTTGGAATGCGAATCTATTATTTTATTCCAAAAATACCGAATTCCACTCTCATACAGCAACGTGTTTAAGACATTTTTCACTTCAAGACCTACAATGGAATATTCCAACTGAGCAAGAATAGTGTCACCGTTGTATAATTTTTTGGTTTGGTGGCATCTCCTCATCAACGTTTTCCTGTCTTTTAAAATGTTTCTCAATTGGAAATTGAGTGGGAATTTAACGTACTGCAACGAGCTACCCTCTTGTCGTCTAACACCTTTACCAGATATATACAGTTCGCTTTCAGCATTCTCCAAAGTAGTTGAATTGAAACAATCTCGCTCCCACAATGTTTTAGTCCAGTATTGTTCAGAATACAGAGAAAATCCAGAGCCTTCACCAAGTAGGCCCGATTCATACAGCTTAGCATTATGGCCACGGAAAATAGAGGTGAGATTTTTTATGTGGCCAAAACGCAACTGAATACTTGGCGCAATCATTTTAAATCCATCAGCAAGTAAATCGCTCAACGTTTCCTTTACATCGGGGACTGGGGGAACTATCATATTTTCTGTCATAACGGATTGGTAGAAAAACTTTAAAATGAATGAGACTACAATAAATGTCAAGCTAACTTTTGACAGTGTAAACGATGAATTGTTCATCAAAATATTTAAAGCGTCTATTAAAATATCAGAGGTTTTCTATCTAAATGTTTGCCTTTCTGTGCCTTAACATTCTGTTCAGAATCGAATAAGACTAAAGTACGAAAGTATCTCTCTCAAACAACA
>LJIJ01001824.1:0-35656 GCA_001718145.1 Orchesella cincta
CATTATGAAAGTCTTGTAAGATTTATGTGGGATTTGTTAGACCAAGAAACTAAAAACCAGAGCAATTACGCCTAAAATTTGGCGGAGACACTATCAGGGTGTTACAACATTTTTCAAAATGAAATCAACAACAACCAGTCGTGGGAGATTACATTTTTCCAGTTGTTGGACATACAAACTTATTTTAGAAGTTATTACGAACGGAGCAAGCGGCTACCGTAAAATCTAATCGCGTTTTGGAAGAAGAGGAGAAAGGCGAAAGGAGGAGACGTTTAAAACAACAACAATAGTACAATATCCCGTACGCGAAACAAGTTCAATTACCAGAACAATTCTACAACAGACGAGTCCGATACGAGAATGAAGTGGACCTTACGAACTTGGGGAGAAATGGACACAATATATCATTTTTAGCAGTCCTAGTAGGGATAATTGGCAATTGTAATAGCTTTTTCTAAGAAATTTCACAAGATGTAAACATGACTTTCTTGTATATATGTATATATGCCAATTTAATTATTGACATGCCAGGTTCTGGCAGTCACAAATAATTTACAGCTCAGCTGACAAAATTTAACATGATACATGTCGCGAAGTCTTCGTTTTCTAGACTTTTTCAGGTTTTAAGACCAAACCAACCTTTTTGAGTTTGACTGACCGTAACGGGCTTTTAGCGTTTGCGGAACTAGCTAGTATGGTGATGCAAAGTGGCGGCAAATGAATTCTTGCAGTACCAGGTCGGAGTAAACTCAGCAAAAACGAGAAGCGAGACGACAAGACATCTAATTCGGCTGATAATATTAATAATATGATGAGATTTGTATTTATGAATGATTACAAACAATTATGACATGATAATTTTAAGAATAATGATATTTGATATGATTTAAGATGAGTAGATTGAAGGAATAGTTAAAATCAAATCAAAATTGATGTATTTGGAATTTGAAGTAGAGAAATGATTTGTTAAAATTAGAATGAGATAACAGTTTAATGTGTGGAATGAGGAAATGTTAGTTATAGATTTTAGGGAGTAGTTTTAGATTTATTGAGAATGCTTATAACTTATTTAGCCTTAAGTTAGTTGCCAAATTGGAGAGAGAGTTTAATTACGGGGTGGAGGAGTCCTTAGAGGCGGAGTTTGGAGGGGCAATATCATGTAAGAGGAACTTGGGGCAGAATGAGGTTTTGAGCAAGGAAGGCGCATAAGCCTGAGTACCGGCAGATGACGATGCATTAGGCATACAGAGAAATAGTAAACAGGAAAAAATACACTACCACTTCTCATCCTCCTGTAGGGCTATGAGCTTGAGTGATTTCTTGGTTCCAAGCAAATATTATTATTATTGATTTTTCTTATTTTTTCAAATTGTTTGAAAATTGTGTGAAACTTCTTCCTAATCATATCCATGTTGTGAGTTTTGTGTGACAAATTGTTTGACGTGTTACGTTGTAATATTTCAACGTACAATAAAAAGTAGATAGTGTTAGAGACTATCTGAAAATTAGAGTGTTTTTGGTTCTGTGTTTTTTTTTGTGGTTTTTCCAAACTGCTTCATCCGTGGTAGAGTCTTTCTCGTTCGAGTTGGCGTCACCCGTTGGACCAAAACCTGGAAATTGGACGGATACTGAAGACAAATCTGTAAGCGAAAGGTTTAAGGGATTTCGAGTAATTTACTCGTTAATCTCGTCATTGCTCTGATTATCATCATCATTCATAGTTCAACAGTAGACCCAGTCCACTTTCCATATATTATAGGATAAGCAATCCTCACGTTGCCTGATAAAAGAAGGGAGGATGAGGCAAAGAGAAACTGTGCACATTTTGCAGAGGAGAAAAAAAAATTTTCGATAAAAATTCTGTCTCTGGCTTGAAACATTAAATGGAAATGGATGTGTAATGTTGAATTGTTCACAAAAAGATGAAAGAAAAGGAGCACCTCAAGCCATATCTCAACAATTGTAGGTTTTAGTGAAATGGTATGGTTTTTTCTCCTCGTCTTCCAATATAATACTGATAAAATAACTAAAAGGATGTTGAGAATGTATTATTCTAGTATTCCTATTTATTATACACTGTATTTATCTGTAATACAGAAAACTACTGTTTTTGAGATCGAAGATGACTTTTGTAGTCAATCGCTCGGCTATTTCAGTTTATTTTGATATCTATTTCTTGAACTCATACAAAATTACAAACCTTGAATCGTCATCGTGAATGAATTAAGAATGCTATTACAAGACCGTTTTGTAAACGGAAATGCCGAATACATATAGCATAGCATACGCAATTTACTGTCAGCCAGCGCCTTTCCTATATTTTGCTTCGAGTTCCATCAGCTCAGTAAACACACGTATTGGCCCAGTTAGCTGCGATAGCTTTTGCTACCACTTCACTGAGCAACTTATACATATTTTACACTGATTACCCCCTTGTACGTATGTACGTATCATATTCTTCTGTTTCACTTTTTGTTGTTTGACTACAAATACATATCACCAGCAACAAAGCAATAGAACACGGCAGTGTGTCTGCAAGTTACAACATAATATCCATTTTGAAGAAGCATTTGAAGTTAAAGAAGACGAAGACAAGCCGTTAGACTAAGCATTGTCTTTTAGTGTGCTCACAGTCGGACGAATTGGGAATCTATTAAGAACATTAGACAGAGGGAGAGAGACGTTTTATTAGCAAGATTTTCATTGGATGAAGTTGCATGCTTAGAACAATAAAGCGAGAGAGAGAGAGAGAAAAAAAAGGAAAGCTTCAATGTGAAAGTCATTGGAGCAGGAGCCCAACAGGGCCAAGGGAAGAGGCCTCTTGAGACCTGGAACGGAATTGGGATTGATATCGTGGCCCACCATTAGTTGCAGTCAAATAAGTTCCCTTGAGATGCCGGTCCAAATTACGACAGAAAATTTTTTTGACGTTGTGCCCAATGAAACTATAGCGCTTCTGCAAAGCGTCACTGTACTGCACTTTCCACTTTTGAGTTTTTCGTCCATCTTTATACGAAATAGAATATAGTTCAACAAGACATTACGTACAAATATTCGCTTATATGGACATTTGTGCAGAAAATAGATGGATGTCGCGTTGTGTATAGTTGCTGGCTCACGATATTGTCCTTGCAAATCCCTTGATGCCTTAGCATTTCGTGTTTTGAAAGAATCCACTTCTAGCTAGTGCTTCTTTTTTTGGAACAAAAGCGTACTTTCAGCAATGATAATAGTAAAGTGGCTCCGGTGAGAGCTCACTTTCACCTTTTGGATGACATGTCCATGTCAGCTTTCATTCAATACATGCTTATACTTCGATTCTCATCATCTTATAATATGCTTCTATATGTACTAGTATAGATTTGCAAAGAATACACAGTCCTACGTTTGTGAGTAATCGTCTATGTACCGTGCTTCTTCAAAACATTGATATTATCTACAACAATATGCTACACCACAGAAATTTAAAATGTAAAGATAATTTTGTTTTTATATACTAGCATAATAGTAGTGTGCAGATTAGTATTAGTTGAGGCTTCACATGTCTCGAGAAGTAACAAATATTACTAGGCTTAGGGGAGCAGAGCAGAGTCTTTGTAAAATATTCGTCATTTTCAGATCTCACTCTCTCTCTCTCTCTCTCTCTCGGGTATCATGATACATTCTGTATGCAGAACCAATACCACTAGTTTCGCGTGTGGATAAGCATATTTTCACGTGTCTCATGTGAAAGTGTTAACTGTAGCAAATACTACGTAGTCCAAGTGTAGTTGGACAATATATATATATATAGTGTATTGCTTCTCAACTCAAGACGTGTTACATACATACGCACATAAATGCACGAAAACGAGAGGAAAAGGAATTCGTAACGATAAGTAAAGTACATTTAGTCGCCTGCCATATTCCGGCTTCATACCTGGATTACCACAATTATGATTTATGGGCCATTCCTTATTTTGACCTGGACATTTCCTGCCTCTTCCTGTGTATTCCCTGTGCTACATTATTCGAAAAAGGTATCGCGTAGTATATGTAGAGAGAACGAAAGTATCCATGAGCGCTAACACACGATTCTCCATTTCGCTTTCAGTGCCCGGTTTTTTCTTCTCTCCAGAGAATAAAGCACACGGACTGCATCATTCTGTAAAAGTAAAAACTCCAAACCATGTTTCTTGCACCGCAAAGACCGTAATATAATGCCATCATGCCGCACATCAAACCTGCACCAAAAAACAGCTCTCCCTTATAAACTATCTTTGAGCTGGATCATACGATTTTTTTTGCCCCCGGATACATACTCACTCTTGCTGCTCATTCCTCCTCCTCAGCTCTCGATGCTTCGTACACTTTACTTATTTTGTTATTTTCTTGAGAGCGTGGGGCTATAAACTAAATTCACAATGTAACAAGCAATAACTGGTGGTTCCCGTTGAGCCTCTCTAGGATGATATTTTAACAAGAATCTGATAAAAGCGGGACTCCATAAGAAAACACCAAACTGGATGATACATATGTATGCTAACTATATCTAGCATAGAAGATGCAGCAAGAAAGTCATTTCTTGTTTTTGGAAAGCGGAGGAAAGTACGGAGCTAGAGAGAGAGAGAGAGAGAAAACGTATCATGCGTTCCCTCACTTATGTCGAGCGAACTTTGTTGATCAACAAGATCCCTTTCCCGTTTCCCAATTTATAATTCATTAACCGTAATACAATGGCAATTACGAGAGGTCCATTAACAAATTTTCTTTGGATGCTACTTACGATAATTATGAATACACAACTCTAATTATACCAAAGAATTCAAGGAAAAACTACGGAGAACGCTGGTGGAAATAATGTAGGAAGACAAATGAGACAGCTCCTCATCTCACCATTTACTTACATTATCCCTTTTGTACTTCATATATAACGTGTGTGACAGACAGGCGAAAAAGTGTCTCGACTTGTTGGTCTCTATATTGCTACCTTCCATTTCCATTACATCATTTTTGGATGAGAATGTCCGTACTTAATGTAATAATGAATTTATTTAAGAAACTAAACAAATTCTGCTTCGTTGGGTCTCTTTTAACATTAACAAATGGAATATGTATGCGATGGCAAATCTACCTAACTTTGGAAAAGTTAGCGTCTGAAGAAGCTATATGCAGGTATAAGCACACTACCTTATATCTTCATTTGCACTGTAGAAAGAAAGTTGGAGAAGTAAAAGTTCTTTGATGCCTCTTCTCCTTCTATGGCTTCTTTGAGCCGGTGTTTAGTTTACTTGCAAATGGTATTGTGCAACCCATCATCTTGTGGCATATATATACGTATGATTTTGTTTGAGTCAGGGAGAAAGTAAATTTTAGCATAGACAGATGAACCAGCCTCCGCTTTCGCTTTCATCTTGTAAAAGTTACGCCATACAATCCATCCACATCTGTCTTTTTGTGATGCTGGACGTCCAATGCGTTAGTTAGGATATGAATATTTAATCAGCTACGGACCTAATGCCATGATAAAATTTACTTTCGTAAATATACATGAGGTTTTTGTAAATTATGAATTGTCATGTTTCCTAATTATCTTTCAAAGTCTTAATTAAAATTGCTTTTACAACACAAGCCGTAAGTGCACTTAAAGTGACTATGGAAGGTGGGTAGATCATAGTCATAAGCCAGACCTTCACTTTGCATTGCACTCAAATTGTTCACAATCAGATGCAACCTCATTTACATTACAAATTTGAAACATCAGTTATTAATAAAAAAAGACTGTTTTCGAAACAATAATTCAATACCTTCCATTAATATTGCCTTAATGTGTCGTGTCAATAGTTTAAAAAGCTAGCAAATTGAATTTAAACTATCTTACCTTTCACCAACACCGCTCTGGGCTTTGCCTGCTTTCTTCGGGACATCTTGCTGAGCTAGAAAGTAGACTTTCCTTGAATAAAAAGTCAATCAAGGGAAAGCTTCGAAACTTCTTTGAGGTGCAAGTTACTTCCGGTTTCGGTTTTGTAATCCAGTCTACAGATAGCACTTACTCTCTCCACTTTTCTAGATTACCCCTTCAGTCAAACAAAGTAGTCACTAAATTACTATGTAAATGTTCCGTCCAACGACGCAGCAAGTACCGAATAAACAATTGACAGACTACAACTCAGAGAAATCGTAGCACGTGCTTGAAGGGCCATTATATGTTGCGTGCTCACTAATCCCTACCACCTATATAGCTACGCGTTGCTTCTTATGTATTCATGTCAATCTAAATGAAATGAAGCGAAAATATACGTACACATTTTGATGAACAAGCTTTAGCTACTTAATTTGAAAGTTTTAATCACTGAATTATCTAATGACAGCGAACCGGAAGTTAAGTTTATACCCACTGCTGTATGCTATGCTGCGACAGGTATTTAGTAGTTCTTATACTTGAACGTTGTCCAAAATTTCAATACGATTCAAACTTTTGAATTCGCAAGTATAACCTTCGTAATTTTATTGAGAAAGTGGTGTGGATTTACCGTATTCAGGAAGTCTCAGATTAAGCCGAAAAGAGCGTGAAAACCGGTGAGCTTCCCTTCCTCTCTGTCTGCGTGCTCGAACAGAAAGCACCAAACTGAGTTGGAGAATGTAGCGGTGTGGCAATGTGTGGAAGGAATGTGGGTGGAATGGAAAAGAATAAACTGAAAACAGAAAATCCACGATTGCTCGCTTCCTCCTTTTACAAGTAGTAGTAGTGCACGAGCATAGCAGCCGTGATGGTGAATGAATGGGAAAAGTTCACAATCCATCCGTCGTCCACACTCACAACCTTAAAGTAGATATGAGAAAGGATACCCACAAAAGAGAGTTCCTGTTGTAAAAGTACATAGATACATAACATATACAGAGAGAAAGGCATTACGTTGGTGGTGCTTGGGTTGTTTAGTAGGGAACCCACACTACAAGAAGCGAGAAAACAAAGGCAAAAGCAGGAAGACTCCCGTCGCATATATACACTAAATTGTATTGTGTTGAAGTTGGAGCAACATTTTCTTCTCCACTCTGTTCTGTTCTCTCACTCAAGCACACGATGAACAAACCTAACTGCTGCTGGGTGGCTGGTTTTACAGAATACCTCTTCTTTTCCTTACTGCCAACTATGTACGTTGTAAAGCAGCCAAGAAAGAAAATCCCAGAGGAATTTCACCTCACGCAAGCGTATGCTCAAACGAAGAAAATGCTTTTAATGGAATGGATAGCTTATCTAATATCTAATCCAGTTCCTGCATTTTTAATTCAACAAACAATAACCGTGTTGTCAGTCTGAATTTTCCATAAGCCATTTAAATTATTATTACGACACGATGCTACAAAAACAAACCTTTGCAAAGCTTTGTTACCTTATCTGACAGGATTGATGATGAACCGGAAATTGTTAATTATTGTGTCAAAGTTGATGTGGATTTAACTAAAATAAAGATCTGCAGCAGAAGAATTTCTAAAAAAAAACCGACGATAATCATCAACGGATGAAAATTTGCATCAAGGAAAACGGAAAAGAAAGGTGAGAAAAGAAAGCAATTTTATTATGCAGGTGAAAATGCGTAAAAAAGAAAGCCCACATGTAAAAGAAAAATGCAGCAGCAGGTAAAGCAACGGTGAAAAACAACATTGCTTTGGTTGATTCAACCGCATTCATAAGTCTAAAGCAACACAGCTAAAAGCTGCGCCGGCCAGTCGACAGCTTGGAGGTTCTGCAAATGCGGAAGAGAAAAAGAGCGCCCCGTTATAACCCCCTTCTTTTTAGGTGTTTTCAATTTGCGTTGATCTGCTAGGGAAAATGTACGCAAGCATGTTTGATTTTATTGTTTGTGTAGCAGAAGGATTTTAATAACAAAAAGGACATGTACAACCAATAGGCTGCATATATCTATACCGCCTTGTGTCAATCCTTATTGTATGTAAACAAGATAGGCCTTTTGCGTATAAATTAAGTTTGTAAATGTGGAGGGAACTTAGTAAGCGTTGGTTAACTACGTTTTAATGAGGCTTACATCAGCTGTGGGGTATTTACTGTTTTGAAGGTAGGTCAGAGGTTAAACTTAAAGCTGAAATGAGGTCGTAAGTATTATTCGCCATTTGTGTGTTGTTGTTTTGGTTGTAATGCTAATCAACATATTTTTTAAGAAGTATAAACAAAACAGTGCATTCATTTTGAGTGCTTTTAAATGTTAAAAGCAGATCATACGGCTTGCTGTGTTAAATTTAAAATGTTAACGGATTTTTAGTGTTAATTTGATGTAGGTTGAATCATGGTTTTGAAGAAAATTCATTTAGTTTGTTGTTGGATGGACTTTTAGGTTCTGTCAGTCAGTGTATCCAGTGAAAGGATTGCACTATGGAACGTCCCCATGTTAAATAGCCGAGACACTCGCTATACATTACGGCTTATAGCAAAATGTTGCACTTTAAATAATAGTATGACAGCTTATCTTTTTAGTCCTCATTTTGTCTTTCGATTGCAAAAAAAATCAAGTATGAAAGCTGCAACTTTTCGAGATATTTGAAAACAATTTTAGATTCCGATGCAGGGTTGGGAATGCATAAGCGGCTAGTTACAAGTACAGTACCAAGTGTATGCATTCTTCCCAACCCTGCATCGGAAATCTAAAATTGTTTTTCGAATATCTCGAAAGTTGCAGCTTCAAGTACTTGATTCTTGCAATCGAAAGACAAAATGAGGACTAAAAGATAAGTCATACTATTATTGAAGTTGCAACAATTTTTGCTATAAGCCGTAATGTATAGCCGAGTCTTCGGCTTTAACATGGGACGTTCCATAGTGGATCCCAGTTCAGCAGTGATCGATGAGGTATAAATAGGAGTTATCAGCGAGAGCTGGTCTACCGAACGTGGATATTTTCTGTTTGGGAGTGAAGATTGGAGTTAAAAGTCAGTTGGGATCTCTGGTGTTTCGGAATTACTAAACGAAAATGGAGCTCAATTACAATTTGGATAAGCCGGCTGTTGTTAAGGATTGGAATAAGTCTGTTCGAGAAGGAATGTTTATTCCTGTCGGGCATGTGATTTTGACGTTTGAAGAAATTGAGGCGTCTGGTGCCGGTGGAGCCGTTGGGAAGTTGCAGAGGTTTAAAGCTAATAAAGCTGGTATCGTGGAGAAGCTACTGGTTCCAAAAGGAGAAGTTATCAAAAGAGGGTAGGTAGTTTTGTGGCTTCCTTTGACTTTGAAAATATATAAATATTTGGTCATTGTTTTTATAAATGTGTTGTTCACATTTCAGAACGCCGCTTTTACTTCTTGGTCCTTGTAAACATCCCACTGTAATGAAGGATATGTGTGCTGAATGTGGAATGGACTTGAGGAAACTTGACGAACCCAAACAACAAGCTTCCGTGTCAATGGTTCATTCTGTTCCAGAACTTCGTGTTAGTATGGAGGTTGGATTAAAAAGAATTATGAACTTATTGTATTGCTTTGCTTCAGACATAATTTAGAATGAAACTAATTTAGAATGGTGTTATGTTGACTTGTAACAGCAAGCGCAAAAACTAGGCAAGGTAGACGAAGACAGATTGTTAGACAAGAGAAAACTGGTCCTTTTAGTAGATTTGGATCAAACTTTGATCCATACGACAAATGATAATGTTCCTAACAACTTAAAGGTTTGTACCATATTCATTTAAGGTGTTTGATTTGCAATAACGAGTTATTATTGATTGTGGACTGTTTGGTTTATTTCAGGATGTGTTCCATTTCCAGCTGTGGGGTCATGGTACAGTGTGGTATCATACTAGAATTCGTCCTTACACTCAACAGTTTTTGGAAAATATTAGTAAATTGTATGAGTTGCATATTTGCACGTTTGGAACCCGTCAGTATGCATACACAATTGCTCACCATTTGGACCCTTCGAGAAAGCTGTTTTCTGATAGAATATTATCCCGGGATGAGTGTTTTAGTCAAAATTCCAAAACAGCTAATCTAAAAGAATTATTTCCACGGGGAGATCATATGGTACATATTTTTTGTATATGTGACACTTGCCTAGAGAATTTAGTTGTTTTAATTAGAATTTTATTTGCCTATCTATAGGTTTGCATTATTGATGACCGTGAAGACGTGTGGAATTTTGCTCCAAACCTAATCCATGTTAAACCGTACCACTTTTTCCGTCACACGGGAGATATTAATGCACCCCCAGGATTGACAAAGAAAGATCAGGACGATAAAACTGGGTTTCAATTTGTAGGTGATAAGGTTGACTCTTCAAAACCTCCAAGTGGAAGTGATGGTACTGATGGTAATAATAAGAATAAAGGTTCAATCAAACCTGAAGAAGCCTCCAATTCCGACACAAGTGATGCCGAGACCAGTTTGGAAAAACTCAATGTTCGCGAAGTTGCGACGGATTTAAATTTGAGTGAAGAGGACGAGAGTGACAATAACGATTCAGATAGGGAAGACGTGGCAATAGACGCCGATATGGAAGAATCGAATGACGACGAACTGTTGAAAACAAAAAATGTCGTAAAGTCTACACCAGAGGCTGAAGAATCCTCCAAATCTGCCGAAGTTAAAGAAAAGAAAGAAGAAGCAGGAAATTGTAATGATGTGTCGGCTGTGGGAAATGCAAACAGCGAAACTTCTCCACCTGAAAATACAGATGCTACAGTATCAAATAATCCAACAACAGTTGAGGAGAAAACTGAAGAAGATGCGGTTAAACCCGATGAAAAAATGGAGAAGGTTGCAGATAAGAAGCCCGATGGAAAAACTGAGGAGGAGGTTGCAGATAAGAAACCCGATGAAAAAACTGAGGAGGAGGAGGTTGCAGATAAGAAACCTGAAGATAAAACTAGTGAAAGTGAAGTGGATGGTGGTAGTGGTAGTAGTACTTCGAAAGTGATGGAAGTTGAAGACTCTGATGATTATCTATTATACTTGGAACACATTTTAAAATCGATTCACAACGCGTTTTACTCTTTGTACGATGACATGAGTAAGCGGAAGGAAACAGGTGTTCCAGACGTAAAAATAGCCATTCCATACGTTAGAAAGAAAGTTATGAAGGTAATTAATAAAATAATTAAACTCTAAATTATTACATACGCATTCAACTAATCTTTATTTTTTACTCTTTGCTTTATTTCTATATCTTAGAACATTAGTATCGTGTTTAGCGGAGTGGTACCAACTCACGTTCCATTAAAATCCAGTAAAGCTTACCAAATTGCCATTAATTTGGGTGCTCAAGTATCCGATAAGATAATTCCTCAAAACAAACCAGGGAGTTCAGCAAGCATGGAAACTCCTACAACTCATGTTGTGGCTGCCCGCATGGGCACAGCAAAGGTGAATGAGGCTCGAAGATACAAAGGGATGCATATTGTTACGCCAGAATGGCTATGGACTTGTGCTGAAAGATGGGAGCATGTTGAAGAAAAGTTGTTTCGCTTAGATAAGGCTAAAAGTGTAAGAAGAAATCCTCCAGCACACTGTTCTAGTCCAGATTTTCGGCGTGAAAAATTTGAGCCTCTTGGCCCTATCGATGGCCCCGATGAACAAAAACGTAAGCATATTTTTCAATTCCTGTTCGGGAATTCACTTTTAAGAATAATAGCAATTAATCATTCAAATTATGTTTTGCTAGCATCCACTTCCAAGGGGAAACCAGGTGTGAGGAAAGAAAGAACACCTAGTGGAAGATTTATGGACACAATTAATCCACTACTTAGCTTTTCAGCGGATGAAATAGACACGATGGCACATGAAGTTGATGATATTATCAATGAATCTGCTAGTAGTTCAAGCGACGACGAAGAAGAGATTCAGAAAGAAAAAGAACGAGCTGCAAGACGGCGTTCATCCCGCAGTTTATCTGGTCAAGAACGTGATGCCTTGGAAGATCCATCAACTTCAGAACTGACTAAGGAATCAATGTCTTCCTCTTCATCATCTAGTGATTCTTGTAAGCGTGTAGTTCAGTTGATGCGATAACGATATCCATAAATTATTTAACCAAAAAACAATTTAAAATGTCTGTTTTATTTTTATTGCACCAGCGAACGAAGGAAATGACAGTGCGTTTGGATTAACAAGTGAGTGTCATAGAAAAAGGAAGCGTTGTCTTAAAACCGAAACAGAGACAGAAGATGAACCAATTAGTGCGAAATTTCGTCGGGGTGAACCACTACCCAGTGACATTGATAGCTTGAACTTAATGAATGCATCCTCCGACGATGATGATGCTGAAGGTAACGGAAACGAAGAAGATGAGTGGATGGCACAAGCGCTGGAGCGAGAATTTTTGGATGAAAACTCTCAGTCTCAAGATCCAGAAGGGTTTAACATGAGATGAAACGTGGTGTTTATCTTCAGAGTAACCGGCACAAGCTGTCATCCTTTTACTAGTATCAGGGATATTTGGTTTTCAAAGTGGGTTTGTTTTAGCAGATTTAATTTATTTAACATGATGATGATGATAACTGGTGTGATTTAGTGATATCATTTAAATAGGGAAACCAATTTTCTATGTCACGTTTAAAGTATTACCATGCATGCATAACACTAAACTTATTCTTTTATTCTAATATTCTTTATTTTGAATTAAAATCTAGCTAATGTTTATGTAAGAGCATCATCAGTTCCGTTGCACTGCTTCATTTATGAATTCAAACTTCTGGAACTTTATCATACCTAACTATTAAAAGAGCCATGATAGGTTCTTGTGCTCAGTTTGAGAAACCTTTATGAAAAAATAAAATTGCTTATTATCCGACACTTGTCGGACAGTCCAAATGATTAAAAGTAAATTTTTATCCTCAATTATTGTAAAGCTATTAGTATTATGCTCTCTTCTCTTACAATCAAATAGATAAACAAATATGTTCAAGGACAACTTTTTGAAAGTATGTAACAAAGGTTTTATTCGTTCCCGTGATGTTGGAGTTGGGTAGAAGAGCAACAATCTATAGATTTATTGTACAAATTCCGTAAGCACTACTCAAAGTAATGAAATTCAATATATTTAGGAGATTTGCATTCTCACCCGCAGATTTATGTCAGCTAAATCGAATGACATTAACACTGACAATACCGAAAGTAATTATGATCGAAAGCCTTTGTGAAGGAAGCCCAGTGGCCACGTTCCAGTACGGGTTCCCATATCTATCTCTGTTCCTTCTCCTGTCGGAGTAGTAGTCCGTTGGGAAGCAAGCTGTTTTCATGGCATTGGACAGATACCCTAGACAAAATACAAAGAGATATCTTGAAAGCTTCATTTCATCCGTCACACCGAACACTTTTCAATTCAAAATTTGATTCCATAAATCAATTTGGAACTCTCCTTTTAGACAGTTCCGAAAGGTTAATGTATTGGGGCATTCATGAGAACCACGCTTCACTGTGCAGAAAGTTTAATAATTATTATTGTTGGGAATGGAACGACTAATGGCATGAAATGAAATACAATAGCTTCTGCAAAGAAAGGGGCTTTTCCATTGCAATTTTCTAACTAGACATTATTTTGAATATAATGTTAGTTTATATCAATGTATTCTGTGTTCTGTCTCCTCTGTCATAGTCGTTTTCACATTCATAATAATAATAATTTTTAATGCTCTCATGGTTCGTTTGTCACATACATACCTCTAATGCACTGACACTTGAATGTTGAGCTGGAAGTGTTATTAGTTGTACAGCGTGCATGCTCAACGCAGTCCAAGCGCACGTTTCCAGGAGCCAGGCATGAGTTTCCGACCTTACTTCTGCACTTGCCTGTTCTGTAAATTGTGTGAGGAACGATGCAGCCGCATTTGCCGAGCCCAGGCACACAATATAAACCTCTAGCTGTGTCACAGAATTTTGACTCATCAAAACGGCTATTATACGTAGAATAGTCTAAAGTTTCAAATTCACAGTCATCGTAATAGTCTACAACACCAAACGGAGAAACCAAATTTCCAACATCAAGTATTAAAACAGTAATTATAAAACTTGATGGACGAAACATGATGACATTTCTCGCCGTAATCCTGGACAATTTAAAGCTGCAATGGGAATACTCCGGAGTCCGGACGTGTGCTAGTGGAATGTTATGGATTTCTCCTGTTCTGTCATAAACAGCTCCGTGTATGCGTTTGGAAATGTAGCAGAGCGTCTAATGTAAATCCCTAGCTGTTTGTTCCACTGGGACCTGTGCTAATTAGGACAGATTTGCAACATAATTTTTAGTAGTCTGACTAGGCTGGATAGTAGTACTTTGGATCGATCTTCTCTGGCTGGGCTCTTTAACTTGCTCAGTGGTGTGCATCACCTCACATAAGGTATGTTGTTATGCGGTTCATACCAATTTCCAATTACACAGGCTATTCACATTCCAGACTTGGAATTAAAATGTGGACAGACAGTGTAGCAGAAGCACTGGAAATCAAATCAATGTCCTTTGGAAAATAAAGTAATGGCTGGGCGTGAATGCCTTTGTCAGTGAAAATTATTTTTGTATTTCAAAGTGGAACTTTATAGTATACGGCTGTTGTTGAACATTTATAAAGTTTCCTAATTGAAGCAATGGATTGAAAATTTAATTTTTGAATGGATGGCTATACCACAAGACTAGAAGAGGTTCATTGTGCGCTAATACTCAGTCAGGATAACTCTGACTCATATGCTCTAATTCATTTGTCTTTTACACCTTTGTCATTTGTTATAGCCGTAGTGTTCTTGTGAGTCATGTTTTACAATTCTTGAAACAGGCACGCACATAATAATGATTCATATATTGCATGGACCAGAATACAAAATGTGCGTGAGGAGATTGTCTCATCTCGCATAAAATTAGCTATATATACCAAAAACGTGAGAAGCTGCGTTGTAAGGAACGTGAGACAGGCTGGCTGGTGGTTCGGTATGGTAAGCTAAGCATACTGTGGTGTCGTTACTTAATTAGCATGACTCAATGTGCTAAGAAGGAAGAAAATTGTTCACAAACATGAGTTTCTGTTTTCCAATACGGGTGTATTCTTTCCATTCCATTCCACTCGTGTGCTTATGGGATTAGTGAAGCCTGTTGGAGGTAAGGTAATTAGGCAATTTCTTTTGCTTGATTTAACATGAAAGGATCTGTCATAGTAGACAGGAAGGATGCTAAGCTAATGCTAACTAACTTCATGACACATCGAAGAAGAAATGTATATATTGTTTGCTCACTTGTACGGGTTTCCTTTGGATTGTGCCTGAAGTCATTCTGTGAATGAACCTTCTTATGTTACACATCATAATTATTATGAAGTATGAAGTGAACTACTACAAGGTGAACATAAGACTTATGTCCTTAGTTAAAATGAATCCAATTTGTATCTATATATATAGATACAAATATATACTCAACTCAAGTCATTCGAGACTTCAAAATCTTCAGGAAGGAAGATAGCAGTAGCAGGAACCTCACGTAAATTATTTAAGGGATACCGATATATGCAGTTCTTCCTATGTTGTGATTCCCATCATAGTTCGGTGTTGCTAACTAGCCTGAGTGACTATTAGTGAGTTTACTACTTCACTGTTTAAGTAATCTGAAATACTGTGTTTGCTAACAGAGGAACCACACATATTACATGCCCAGATATGATTTAATATTTAAACTCATACGCTAGGAAAGTTAAACCTTGACGTGAGGTAGACCTTGACTTGACAATATAGTCAATATACTTGCTGTTTATGAGTCATATATAATGTAGTAGTAAAACAAATATTATGGATCAGTAGAAGTTTAGCTCGTAAAGGATGCTCTCAGAGGATGTCATACATTCTTCGCACCTTCATTTCACGTATTGCTTTTTCTAACGCACTTAATATATGCTATATATTCGGTGCGAGCACACAGGATTTAAGACCAAACATCACGTTCTGGTGCTTCACTGACTTTATGCCCTGTGTTCTTTGTTTGAAACGAAGCATTTTGATTGCTGCTACGATAAACCTACTAAAAAATCTGTAAAATATTTTTACTAAAATTCATGATTCACACAAACTATTGGAAATTAGCACTCATAAAACAAATTATAGTTATTAAGGTACAATATAGCAAGATCTATTACTTCAATCATCATTATTCTGTGTAACCGCATCATTATTATTGAAGTATTTTGTATTTTAATTTTATTAAAGGGTGAACCTCAATCTAAAAATACGTTTATTCCATCCATTCTTTCCACCTATTTGTTCAAATCTTGAAGACACTCGTAAATGGGCTTTACAAGATTGGCAAACATGCATGAAAATTGTTGACAAGCAGTGTGTATTCTCGCTCGGTGTAATAAAATTACTCGCAAAATAATTCTCCTTGAAGAATCCTTTCAGTCCTTTTCAGCATATTGCACTTGACGAAAGTAGAGTCAAAACGTACACATAATGCAAAGATATGCCTACTTGTCATAGAATGAATGACATTTATGATTATTGTTTTCATTCAAATTACTTACCTTAATGGCTTCACAAGTACGTTTTTACCAGTATTAAATTGCAGAAATGGCAGATTTAATTTTGCATATTGCGCTTTGTTTCTTCTCCCTTCTTGCATTAAAACGGCACTTCATCCTAACTCCAACACGTTGCCTGCTGCTGCCACTACTCCACTCCGTCCTACCTTGGAATTCAAGTGCTTCACCACGACTAACAAGAGCATATTATGCAAACAGAAACTTTTGCAATATATGATGAAAATGTTTTACAGTGTGCCAAGGTAATAGGAGTCCTTTCCTTATAAAAATCGTTACCACTCTAATGTCATACCTATGTAGAAACTTGTGCGTAGGTGTCCCTGCCATCATGCTAAGGTTAGATAGAAACAGTATGGAAGTGATGTTGATATTGTGGGAGAAAGTTATCTACAAATATTTAATGGAGCTTAACCGTCTTCTTCCAGTCGTATGGAATAACTCAAATTGTAAACTTGCTCACTGTGCCTTTTCTCTCCCCGTGTTATCTGCTCTTTTTTGTTTGACACACACTGCACCACTCTGTATATTACCCTATTTGTATTCTGTGGTACAATTTTGCTACGGCCTGATAATCCCTTCGAAGATTACATCAAACTTGAGATATGGGTGTACATTGTGGTCACACTTCTCAAGTCACAAAACATTCATGTTAAGGTATATATAGTCTACCTCTATCATTTGCTTATATACAAGTATGGTGTGTGGAAAAACAGGATGAATCCATGGTATAAGGGTAATAATGACAAAGAAAAACGGAGGAATATAGAAAAACGTAATGTGGAAAGTTGGTGTATGATTTTCACTACCGACTTTTTAGAATGTTTTTCTTTTTGGCAAAAGAGCAGGTGAAGTATCTACTGAAGTAATGCAATTCACACATTTTAAACTTCTTTCTGCAGAGGACCTATACTACTTCCACATTGATATAATCTATTATATAACATATATAGGCTGGAGATCTGCGAAATGAATCTAAAATATTTTCACTCTTTCGCATTACAACTTCCAGCACTTCCCTACCATGCCAAAGGGCTTATGAGGTTTCGTTGTCAAACTTTAGGACACGACCAAAGTACAAACATACCTACCTAATATCAACTCGATATTATATTACATGTTTCCAACAAAAAAAAGTGAAATTCACTTCATTTTTGCAAATATATATAGGAGAAAACTTGAATGAACTGACGATGAAAATATGTATTTAGTTTGAACATTATGCCCATAAATAACTCCTATACGATACATACACTTTGCTCATTCCTTCACCAATACTTTGGTTTCAAAGTCCCAAGCATAGTTTGGTTGGGTAAACAGGTTCTTACAGACTCGAACTACAACTCTCGAGCAGCAAGCAGTCCACACAGGGCAACGCAATCCGAAGCCCGAAAAGGAAAGCAAAAGGAGGTACAGCTACGCATACAAAAAAGCTGAGCTCAAAGCGGAGCAATTGGTAGTAGGAAAGTAGAGATAGGAAGGCGAGCACGCAAGAAAAGGGTAGAGCATTTTCACTCTCTCTCTTCAACTTCCACACAATAAGCAAAACACAACACGCAGCACCGAAAAAGCCGATTTCACCAACTAACCCAACTTGAACTTTGTGAACAAGTATGCACTTTTTTAAACCACAAAAAATTGAGTGTCCCATATACAACCTTTATTAAACCTTTGTAGTACACCATAATTGTATTTTATACAACTCCATCAAAACCAATCCACGCACGCCACCCGACCCAAACTCTACTGTAATAGTTGTAGTATTTTATTAGTGGCTGTTTTGGCTCCTAGTAGTTTCAGTCAGTCATCAACATTTTCTTGTCTGATTGTTATTGATGAGCTGTATGAGTTGCTGAGTCGTAACTACCACTTTTATACCGCTGTAATTGTGAAATAGAGTTATTTTGTTTTAAACTGCTACTACACCTATTAACTTCCTCTCATATACATAGAGACGACGAACGAGGAGTCTACGAATGGAGGACGGGATGTTTTTAAGTATTTTCTAACAGCTAATGATTAAGACATAAAGTTTATATTGGGTGAGAAACTCTTCATGTTCTTCTGCTGAGGAAGAAAGAAAGAAGCAAGTGAAAATAAGAGGAAGAAGGATCTTAAGTAAGTCTAGATAATCCTTTTCATTTTCTCTTTTTTCTTTTCGACAAGTTAAACAGCCCTCAGCTTGCTGCTACCACTTTTCATTTCCTGTCGTCGGAATCGGAATCTGTTTTCTTTTTCTCATTTCCCATGTCGTGTCGTGTACAAATCTTAACCTTTTTCATTTGAGTCCATCCATATATGAATACTATGCAGTGTAGATGGTAGTATTAGCTTTTGATATTGCTTGATCATTTTCAGTTTCTATAAATATTCCAGTCTTCTAAGTAGCAAGCGTGAGGAGAAGACCTAAACCAATTTCTTTCGTCGATTCAATTTAATTTACTGCCTGGTCTTTATTAAGAGAGTGTCAGTCAATCAGTAGGCGACGAGAGTTTGTAGAAATAAAAGCCTTAATCAACATTAAAGAAAAGATTGAAAAAAGTGAATCATTAATTTCGACAGATTCTCAACATCAAATCAAAATCAACCTGTTACGGAACTCAAAAAAGAAGAGCTAGCTATCCGACAAAGTTATTCAAAGCAAAGTAAATACTATCTATACATACACCCTCAATTCGTACTCTTCTTCTTGCTAGCTGCCAAGTTTTTCTTCTTGATCACATCACTCTCGAAGCACATGTGTGCAAGGACATATATTACTGTTTGCTCGTGAACCACTTTGATTGAATTGACTTTCCTCTTTCCACGAAGTGAAACCGAATCACTTGTTAAATCTCAAATAATATTGAAAATCCCTAAAGAGGGAAAATCCAAGGTCTGGACTGGAAAAACTCTGGATAAAAAAAGCTCAAGTGGAAGAAAGTTTAAATCAGAGCCGAATAAGATTTTAGCGTTCATCCTCATCCTCCTCGCGCTCACAAGTGCACCGCTGAGTGAGCGGTAGCAATTTTATCCGACATAAGTAGAGCACTGAGCTCCCACATCTTATTACCTGCGTCATATAAAACGACGAGAAGAGGGGAACCAAGTTTGATATAATCTTGTGGCTATTTGTCCACCTGGAACCTTTGCCACCTCAATGGATCTTAAAATGAGATTTACCGTAATTCGTGCCAGTTGTTGAGCGAGAAACTCTCCTGCTACTCCTCCTGAGAACTGTGAATTTGGACATTATAAATTGTTCGACCTTTACAAATCACAAAGCTTTATATCATCCATCTCAAGTACGAGAAAAGTGATGTTCCATTTTGTCTGATCCTCTTCTTCTAGCCTTTACCCGAATGGTTTGAAAGTTCATTCCCTACAATTCACTTAAAATCTCTCAGGTACCATCCTAGTCATCCTATTATTCGGGGAAAGCTAGATGTATAAGTAAACAACAAAGGGGAAGCCTTCACGAGCTTCAGATCTTGTTTGGAGATTATCGGCGAGGAAAAGAAAACAGGTAGGTATAAAACATATTTGACTCTTTATGGCCTTTTCCCCTACATAATCCTTCTCCTATACTTTTGTCACTGCCCCGTGCACCAAACACACTACCATTGTAGTATATATATATTTTTATAGGTTTCCTTTTCCCATCTCTGAAATTTTATTGTTTAACGATACAATCAGTACCGAAATAATAGGTTGCTGACTCGCCCCGGCACTCCAAAATGCCAATTAAAACTGGAAAGGTTTCATTTCCAACTTCAACATCTCACTTTATCAAATTACGTATCAAATTAGAAACGTATATATACCATTTACTACATTATCATCATCTAATTTCCAAGTCAAAATTTTCTTTCAGTCAAAGTGAAAGTCGCCCTTTGACAACTGAGGAAAATACGAGACAGGGAAAGTGAGTATAAACATGTCCCTAATTAATTGCTAATGGGAAATAAGAGGTGGTAAATGTAGTAGCAAACTGCCACTTTCACCAAGTTTCACCAACCCATCCGGTTCTTGTTGGAAATCTCGGAATGCACGCCATGTTGCATGCATGGAGAATGGAATTTGCAGAATTTCATACAACCGTCTTGTCGCTGTTTCATTTTGTTGATTCACAAAGCATTCAATATTTTATCGTGTTACTTTTCATCGTCTCAAAACCTTTCATTTTTATGACTTTCCGAACCCCATCCTATTCTTGTGTTGCTTGAAAACAACGACAAATGTATATCCGTTGAGAAGAAACGCAGGTAAAAGTCATAATCACGTTATGTCTGGTTTGGCAAGTAAAAAGCAGCAATTCAGACAATGTGCAATAAAATATTATGTGCCCATCAAGCTGGATTATATGTATTGATTTGGAGCTATAGTGTCCGCCTTCACCTTCATACATTTTTTTGCAAACATTTTCAACAAAATTCGTACGTGTATACACCCATGGGAATCACATTTTTTTACTACAATGCTGTAACAAACATTCAAACTTGTTCTTTCTTTTGCCTCATCTCATTCGCTCTCATCTCACTTTGTTTGAATTGCATCGCATCACATCGCAACTATCCAAGCCAACCCACTTTGTTAGACAGCGACGAGAAAACTGTTTTTTTTTTAAAAAAAAAGAGCTAGAAACTATCTGGTCAACACACTTTTTAAAATGAGAGGAGCGTCGGATCCAAG
Source organism: Orchesella cincta (assembly GCA_001718145.1). NCBI lineage: Eukaryota > Metazoa > Arthropoda > Collembola > Entomobryomorpha > Orchesellidae > Orchesella > Orchesella cincta. Next base: position 21,163 of record LJIJ01001824.1, read on the forward strand.
TATTTGGGCTGCTGAACATAACTACCTATACTTTGGCAACGTTCCGTAGCTCAATTTCCCTGCTGCTAATCTCGAGCGAAGAAAAGGGTGAAACTTCAAACCGTTGTCAGTCAACCTGTCTAGATTGTTAGTATCAAGATTGCAACAGGAGGAGGAAAGGAAGAAGAGAAGGTTTCGAAAGGAGAAAATGCTATTTCTTTGTACAAGCCTTAATGTACATAAGGAAAGTGTCTACATAAAAAATCTTGTATTTGAAGACATACATACAAGTAAGCTCACTATATATTCTACTTCCATGTATTTTGTAGAGGGATGTTACCATGCTCAAGCTAAATATTTACTGACTGAAGACATGTTGCTAAATTATTTCACATTTCCAATTCCCATGTAACATATGGACACAACGACGTCTTCTCCACTAAAGTGAAAAGGCATACAGGTAGGCATGTTGCATTTGCCCGAGGAAAACTGTTGTCCAATATCCATTTGGCATAATATGTATCAAATGTACATAACTACTGCATAGACATTGTACCACAGTGTGCAACTTCCAAACAAGCTATCCCATCAAAAAATCAATAACTCTTCTTGCCACCCCCTCGACTTGTCATCGTAGACACACGGTACTCATATGTGAGCCCGATTTTTTCAGGATAGATAATCCAAAAAAAAGTAATATGAAATAAGGAGAGAGAAAGAAATAAAATATGAAAGGAAAGCAAAGTGGAATTGTGTGGAATAAGTAAGTTTCCGCCACGACCACATATAAGCACATAAAGCTCAGCGTAACCGGTAAAAAATCTACGTCCATCCATCCATATGATGCAATTTTGCAACTTGAAATGTGTGGAATTATTTAGTATTATTATTGCAAACGGGGTTTCGCTCCATTTTACAAGGTGTGGACTTCCTTTTGCCTCAAGAGCATAATACACATACCTGGTTTTCCCTCGTTGTGTAATTTGCTATTAAAAGCAAAAAAGTATGAGTATTAGTTTCGCCAGAAAAATCCTAGGTACAACAAGAACCATTGGTTTGGTTGATTCCCTGTCGAAAGTTTGTCTGGAGGGCTTTCATCCTTTAACCTTCCTCCACTTTTTTTTGCTCAAACTTGTTCCTTGGTTGTTGGAAGAGAACTCAACTTCATTTCTAGTCTAGTTCTTTGATCATATAGAGCCATGCACGGGCTGCAGTAGCCGGCAGGAGCGTCTTGAGAAAAGACATGGTAACTCTTGCATACTCTACGCACATAGTAAGTAAAGTAGGATGTAGAAAGTGATGTGTGGAGATTTTTTTCTTTCTCGAGGATCGGAAAATCCAATATTTTAAGCAGGCTCTGCACGTGGAGCAATGATGATGAATCTGTGGTGAGCGAAGCCGCTATATGTCCTACATCATGGATAACCATTATGATGAATTTTTCATTTTCCAGCGAATTTAAATTTAAAATGAGTTTGGGTTTTCCATATAACCAGCTCCATATATATGCTCCATATATTAGCTAGATATTTTCACTTTGCAACTCAAAACACAAAAGGTAGATAGATAGAATGCACACTAAGAAAATACTAGTGAGAGAGTAGCTAATTTCCATGTGACAGGAGCATAAGCATGTGCTATATTATAATATGCGAGCAAAAAATCGATGCTGAATACTGAATAACATTTCCAGTTATAAAATAATCAGCAATCTTGTTATGCTTGCATTTTCATTTCTTTGATGACTTTCACCAAGCCTTCCCGAGTTTTGCCCGTTGTGGAGGGTAGTCAAGTGATGTGATGATTTGTAGCTCGATGAGAGAGTAGTTGGAAACATGCATAATTGAGCAGTGTACCACGAAAAAGGATTCACGTTGCTGTTGAGTAATCGAAAATCGGGCTAAATAACTGACGGAGAAAAGTGGTTATGGGGATTGGATGTTGGGTTGTGTATGGAATACTATATAACCACATAATGGCTAAGCAATTTCCCGCAGTGTTATATATAAAATGTTCGTTTTCTCCTGGTATTGATAAAATACAGGTCACTTAAAAGTTTAGTATTGTCTCACCCTATTATTAACACTTGATGGTGGATTGTTGAATTTTTACACATCCTCCTTTCTACGTCAACAGCAATTTTGAATTGTTTTTTCTTCATGTTATAAGTTTCATCGATTTTAGAGCGACTATTTTCATAAGCACTCCGATACATACCACCTACATTTCTTTAATAAGGCTAAATGTTGGTAATGCAATAAAACATTTGGGTTGAATTGCTCTTAAAATATGAATGGTTAAGGCATACGGCGATTCAATTATTTTAACTTCCAGACTGCTGAGCAATCATCTTGAAATAATATTAAAATATAATGTGTTTCCTAATAACTGTTAAGCCCTGTCAATATAATACGATGTTACGTCGGATGATACCTATATTGGATACCAAAATTAAATGAACTTTATCAATGTATCATTGGCGCTGATAAATCCCATTTGAAAATTCACGAGTACATGTTGTATCTAATTTCACAAGATTAATAGAGACAGCAAAAGTCAACAACATTCTCAATCGGAGACTCTAATTTATAGGTCTATACGTTGCATCAGGATATGAAGCACAAATCTCTCAATTAAAAACAACGATCAGATCGAACTTTACAATTATTTAATCTGTTAGAAAAAATGATTAACATCCTGACAAAATCAGTATTTACGGTTATGGAACTCCACTCATTTCTTTTAAGAATAAAACCAATTTTTCGTCATCTGTCACAGGCTACTACTAGCAATCGAAAATAAGTTTTTAGCACAAATCATTTGTTGTGTAGTAATGACGTGTACATACACCCATCAAGTAGTTATATTGATTCATTAAAGAAAATGTCATTTATACCATCCCTCAACGTGTATACACGCAAAGAAAGATACATGCATGTATTTAATGTGAAGCTCTACTTAACACTTTCTTGGCAAGTCTTGTCACAAAAACGGTAAAAGTAAAGGAGAATCAAGTGTATTCCTCCGGTAGTATTCTTAAGCAGACAGGTAATTTTTCTTCACATTTGCATTTTCTACCTCTCCCCATTCTTTCAAGCAAGAAACATTGCCAACAGGGGCTTCTTCTAACATGGAAAATGGGATTCTCTTGTGTATTCCTTGAAAGTCTTTACACTTTACCCATTCACGGCGCATGCAGCTCCACTCCCTGCACTAATGTCATAAGGAGGATCTACCTTTGCTTTCACCTCAAGAATTTTCAACTCCTCCAACAAGAGTTCCATCCAACAACTCAAATTTGTAAGCATACCTAAGCTCAATGTGGCACATGAGGCAGAACACATATATTTTTGACAGGATGGCCTGCTGCAATCTCTCATATTTAACGCCAGACGTTCACGCGCTGCTCCTTATAAAAGGAAATTTTATTCACACGAAAACTACAAAGTTCCTTATCACTTATGCACATAGGAGCCCCGTTTCATTTGGGAACTAATGGAATATGTGCTTGGTGAAATGTTTTTTACGTGCACAATATTATGTAGATAAGGTTTAATATATTCACATGAAATGAGTGATGGGATGACTCGAATCTTTTTTATTTTCGGAAGCATCGAAAAAAGGTCATCCTCATAACCTAGTAATTTTTATCAAGTGACAAAAAAGGCACGGGCTCACTTGTGTTACAACGTGTGTATCTGGTATTGAACCATATAAATACGGTAGCAAGCCCACTGCACTGTTGAGCATTATTACTTGAAATGACGATGTGCCATCGAGAGAAAGACAGATGTAACAAAATGATAACTCTACTCACAATCTGAAAATACTTTGTTACAACATCATTAAAGCACAGCCAAGCTACGAGTTGAGTACATGTACTTACCATGTTATAAATGGAAAGTGGATAGCATGCAGATGGAGAAAAAAAATTTGGATCCCATTTTTCAATGGTTTCGCTCGAATCATCATAAATGAAAGTCATTATTATTCGTCACGCATATGCAAGTAAAAAGTTGGAAAATAAAAGAGAGCGAGTGAGTATCCCGTATTCCGGCCTGTGAGTGAGAATCCGAACACTTCTACTTTGGGGATAATGACTGCTCATATTATATTAGGGTGTGTGGAGAGTGCTACATTTATAGTATGTATGAGAGACACTTTATAAACTAGAAAGTGACTATATTTTCCTTTGACAGCGCACCATCATAAGCAACATGTAATTTCTCTCTTTTGCTCTCTATAATCGGTTTGTGACAGATATACGTGCTACCTTTAAGCATATATTATCCAGGAAGATACATACGACTACAATGTGGATGAAAATGAAAACGTCATGCTGAAAACACCAACCTTTTTAAAAGTACGATTTATCATGGCTTTCACTTTCCTAGCAAATCATAAACCTCACAAATGTCGGCCGTCACGTCAAAAAAAAAGTTGCTCCTTCCAAAGGACTTGGAGAGATGGATTTTTAAAAGAGAAAAAGGGAATGCACACTTTAATGAGGCTTCGGGATGGCATTATTATTATGTTTTAAGTATGCAGAATTACTCAAATCAAAGGCTGAACTGAGACCAAAAGTTTTTGAATGAGCTTTTTACTGCTGCTCTAGCCGTACATTATACTCACTTCACTAGTCATTATCAATCTCAAACTGGTTGTACGTGATTTCCTCAAAAAGATGCAGTCGTTAATGAGAAAAATTGGTGGATATTTATCAACTGGGCTTGGCAGCGACAAGGAGAAATCGGCAAAGTTTTGGGGAGGAGAAATATAATAAGTTCCGGAGTCGTTAATTTTGTGATTGAGATCAAAAACCTTTTTCCTTCTTTAAAAACCTTTAATATATGCCTACTTAATCTGGGCATTAATCTGTAGTAGTCAATGATTCTGTGGGATTTATGGCGGAATATTAAATGGGAAACAGATTGCCGCCTTTAGATGCTTCATGGACTTCCTGGTCCCTGATTTTCTCTCAACTTATGTTTTCCAACTCATTTTATGAAAGGATGGATGAAATAATGCGCAATTTAGTCAAAAGGCAAATTTTGGGTGCTTTTCATCTGATTCTTAAATTAATTAATCTTGTAACAAAAGGAACGCCCAAATGAAACACTCTAACTGCTTGAATATGAGATATTAAGGTTCGTATGTAGTAAAGAAATAATGGGGCCTTGTATATAATATGGAATATACGTAGATTTCTATATAGCTTAGAAAAAGCAAGCATGTGACATTTAGGCATATAAATATACGGGTTAGCAAAAATATAAAAAGTTGAGGGTTGAATATGAAACCATTTAGAAAATACGTAGGAGTACTACCTCATAATCCAAACTCTTTGCAAGTTTCAGACGGGACACATCTAATAGAAAAATGTTTTTAATTAACCAACTTTCCCATGGATGATGGCAGTAACAACGATATCTCGTTTCCTTTCTTACGCAAAGGTTGCACAAACAAACGTTCAAGCATATCATATCTAGTAAGGTATGTAGGTCGTGTCGCGGTAGTTGCTTTTTTACCCCCAGACAAACTTTTTCTCCTGGCTGCCCCAAATATTGCCAAGTAATGAAATATAATTTAAATGAAAAAGAGATTATCGCATATGTTAAAACTTGTAGCAAGTCTCAGACAATCTGTTACCCAAACGGTTGGATTAATATCGCACGTCGCATGGGTGAAAGCTAAATCACTTTTGTGCAGTGGGAGCAAGAGCTCCGGCTCCTTTCTGTCTCATGCAAATCCCAGAGAGGTTTTTTCACTCGTGTGGTAATATGTACGTAATGTGAACATCATGCAAAGTCTAGGACAACGACAGCGCACAAAATGAATAAAAATTGTAGAAGGAGCAGCAGAGCAGTAGTAGTTGAGTTAAGAACCTATGTGGGCTTGGGAGTCATCAGGCAGTCAACTTTATATGCTTTAGTGCATACTCCAAACTTCTTGAGAGCCAAACGAGCGAGTTAATAGTCCGTGGTTTACATAGGGAAAATGGGTTTTATCTTACCCAACATGATAGCTACTTTCACCGAGTGTGAAAGCGTAGCAAAATATTTGGTGTTTTCACCCACCGCCACGATACTCTGTGTGTGCACATTCTTTTTTAATTGTTTTTCCTCACGGTAAAATGAATTTGACCAATATCATGGAAAAACATGTGTTCGGTTGGTGGCTGATAGCTGGCAGACCACTGTGAAAGAGATAAAGTGTCTTGATGTTGGGTTGCGTTAGCGGATTGAGTGTGAGTAAAAGAGTGGCAACACGTGTGTCAAATTTCTTCGAAACATGTAGATCTGGTGTTTGGTTTCAGTATACATATGGTATCAATTTAATGTGATGCGTAAAAAATAGCTAAAGAATGTAAAACAGGAGAAATTTTCTGTGGCACAGGTTTTTGCTAATTAAGTCACCCAAAGGTATAGGGTATGAGAGTACTCTCGATTGTAGTTGTTGAGGTATCGTCACACAAAACAAGGGAACTGTTAAATCTCCTTGATAACAAAATCACAGAATTGAAATTTGGCATGTTGATGGTGTTTCTAATTTTAATACAATTTTACAAGTTCAGTAGACACCTTGCTTAATTTGGATAGTTGTGCGTGGAGTAGACGGAGATATTGCTAAGATACATTCAGGTATATATTCTTCTGGTGTGTTATAATTTATCTCAGATACCCAATTTCTGAAGAAGACTCAAGGAAAGTTCGGTATCACGCTGCACCACTAATGTAGCTTGTTTGTCATCTATATCGACAATGTAATTGGCTAAAACGGTTAGTTTATTATAGGGCTAATTGCTAAAGGAAATGCGATTGTGTTGGTAGTAATTCGATTAATGTTTCCCGGACTAACAACCCAAATCAATGTGGACACTTTATAGCTGCGCTGACACGCAAATACTGAACATTGCAAATAAAATTTAAATATTCAAACAGCAGATTGTATCGCAAAGAATAGTGTCTGAACCTTCTTGATATAAAAATACAAACTAAGGTTGAGAGAGTGAAGAGGGCTTTGCTCGAGCTTGACGAGTGACATTTTGGGTTATACGCTACGTTCGCTAAGGAATTTCACATAACTTTCCATATCATATCTTTCTGATCGCATTTCCGCATATTGGGAAACGTCAAGCTTTAAATTGCATAGCAATGTCGTACATCGTTTTACTTGATTGGTCATTTGACATTCTTGTCTCCAACTTTGCCTCGCATAACAAAAGCATGACAGTACTATCCTATAAATAGCCCAAGATTACTGCATTTTTGGCATTCAACGGAGCCATATCACCAGAAATTGTCTATTCTCTCGAAAATTCTGAGAAATTCAGAGTGAGAACTCTTGTCGAGCTGCCATATGTATTGGAAAATCGCAGAATATTATAGATAAAGATAACCGTCTGTTTCACCAAGAGTTTAAAAAAGTTTGTTTCACGTGTTTGTAACGTTTCCTGGATGATTCCAGCTACAACCTGTATACAGTAACAGATCTGCGTTCACCAAAACGACACCAAACTGTCAACTCTCGTTAACTATAAATGAACACCAATTCTAGCTAATTGACAGATTTCCAAAGATAGCAATGTTGGATTGGAGCATGGAGAAATAGAGACACACACAACACATTCATAATGTAACAGGCTTTTACTAACTTTCTCTTCTTTCTCCTCTGAAATTACAAACTTTACTTGTTAGCCATAATAAATACGTAAATACCTATGTTTGTATGCTATATATATACACATACGTTATTTAGGTATACATCACACATGCCATCCAATTCGATACGATGACTTGTTTCGAGCTCTGCTCGCTCCAGTGTTTTCTGAAGCAGTGTAAAAAAGGCATGCATGATGTAGCAAGTCATCATCATTGAAATTCCTCGAGTCAGCCCAGCAGTGCCACCCATAAATGGAATTATGGAATGCTGAAATGAAAGAGCAAGTGAAGTGGAAATGTCACTTCCAACCAACATTAATTTTAACAGCATAACACAAAAACGTCGTTATACACCATTGTGTATGGGCTGCTCCACGATCGTATGTCAGAGTGTATGCTCATCTTTGTTACTGTAAAAAAGGACGAGTGCTCAGTGCTCACACAGCGTACAAAACTGAAGATTGGATGGGAAGAGACCATTCTTCACCATACTATGTTGGCGTTGTGTTTTGGTTATCGACATCATCGAGGTCGGTTACAAATCCAAAAGTTCAATGTGGAATGCTTCGAAATGGGAAAAAATCTAATACCAAAAAATCAACACCAAATTTCAATGCATTTCGATTCAAGTACAAAAAACTTTCCATTCTTCCACTACAGTTGTAAAATAGAATCAGAGAAGTGTATAAGACTGCTGTGTATTCCATGAAGCTGAAAAAATCGAAAATAGAAGAGATGTCTCGAGCTTTTGGTTCGGTTTGAATCCAAAGTATTTACTTGGAGAACCCAAAATCATCATGGGTGTTGCTTGTCACCTCCAATTCAATGAACTGTTGGTGTAGGGAGTCGACGAGGAGTTTACAGATCCTTCAACAAACTAAATACAAACTAAGATCTTGATAACTTTTCTCAAGTTTTATATCCTCTCAATTCTCAATCCATCTATCAATCCATCCACTTCAACTCTTTACATGTGCAAGCTCATTCATTTCCCAAAGTCAAACCTGAATTTCCCATCATTATCCCATTCTGCATGAAATGAAAAGATGCTCTGCTGGAACAGCTGAAACGATAACCCAAACAATGTGACTGTCTCTAATCCGTAAAATCCAACTTTTCACTATAAAATACAACCAAATTATGGTTGGAACAAATAGCCCCGTATTTCTCAAACGAATCGATTCATATCCTTCCAAACTTTTTCGAATGTGGCTGGCTAGGAACCAACTGGTGCTTCGTTAAATTACACAAAAGCTGCTTCAATGTCAAGCCAAATTACAGTATTTAACCCAGGGCAATTAGTGTTAGGAAGGAAAAGTCAAAATCGTTATGTTCTATGTATACTCCAGAATTATTAGGCACTAAGCATTTGTTTGCCTAAACTATCATCATGTACCATTCCTATGCTGCTCCATTACGTTACGCACCAACTTTAGGCTTGTCCGTAGATAAGGCTCGGTTCATTATTATTTCGTAGAACATGAAAACTATGTAATTAAGCTATCTTTAGATGCCAGAAATAACCCGAGTGGAGCCATGCCATAATCGTATCAAAGTTGCAATATATTTTGACTATGACTGACTTTATCGGGGGCTTACAGGTTGTTTCTCAATGTTCGTTTCCCCCTTTTTTTTTATCTACAATGCAACAGGCTGGCCTTCAACTTCATAGCCGGACTGGTGTACTACGTGTTTCATCATTTGATATACGCATATAATATAGATTTGAATATACATGATTCTCACAGCAAATAAGTCTTTCCGTCGGCTCACGGCATTGGCATGTCATGCAATATGTGAAATGCTTTCTCCCTCCAATATTTGAGGAGTCATTTATTTTTCAAACTAATCATTCATGCATTTCTACTTCCTTTCTCGGACTTTTGTTCCATTTCTCCCAATTTCTCTCTGTGGAGCACACGCACATGTTTTCATCCTAATATCTTATTTTGGGCCCAACTCTATTTTTAACCACTCGAGCGGAACACGGGAAGAAGTAATGGAACAAGAATGTCTAGTGGGGATTGTGTATTTCATGAGAATCTAATAAATATTTGATTCAGCTCGTTTACCATGCACACAGAAGCCGGAATTGGACTCAAATATGTACAACACACCGTTTTTTTTGCAGAAGTAAGAACCTGCATAGTACAAAATGATGTAGACATATATATTTCAAGTGGATTCAGATATCTTTGATGGTACTTTATATAAAATGATGGGATGTGATTCATTTTGAATGCATGTTACATATCCGGCCTTCTTTCACAAATCAATCGATTGAACGATACACATAGTGGGGTTTATGAAAAAAGTTGAAAATGTGTGTGTTCGCAATACAATAACAGATGAAATTGCAAGAATTGGAACTTGAGCTCACGGTAGTGGTGATAGCTGGTGGCGTTCTATTTCGCCTTTTTAAAGCTGGGCTTGCTGGCACAAGAAGAAGAAGAAAAATGTTACGTTCACAGCCCAAAGGATGTAGGACTATAAGTCAGTGTTATAAATGGAATGTGAGCCAATGAGAGGATGGGATGCGAAGAGAAATTCAGAGACAGGGTGATAGTGATGATGATATTCTGGAACACAATACCCTATTTTCCTCTAGCACAACACCCAGCCAGCCAGGAGCAGGCATTGAATTGAATGAAGTGCAAGAAGTATGGAATGTTGCTCGATATAATGCATTTTCCATGATTGTGAGAGCATTTCAAGAATTGTGTAAATAATGCTCACGTAGTAAATGCTCTCGGTATGTGTGTGAGAGTGTGTGTATAAAATCCATAATCTTCATGAGTGCCACTTGAGTAAGAAGTCACACAAAAGAAGGGAATTTAGTAGCTCTCTCTGTACAACTACTACTAGGGAGCACATACACGGCTCTGTTGTTGTATAAAAGGAAAAGCAACACTCACTTTCCCAGGGAAAGTCGCGTCGTTTGTAATGGTATTAGCAAATGTGTGTAGCATGTAATGTTGTGTAAGTGGAGTATTGTATGTATATATATACGGTATGTGCATTAAACTCTTCGGATGAAGTGAAAGGAACTGAGTTGGTTTTGGTGGATATGTAAAGGTAGGTATGTTGAACTCACTCACACAACAAAATGCTTTTATGCTGGATGATTGCAAAGCTGGACACACACTCGCGCTCTTTACCTCGGATTCGCTGAAGAAAGAATGAAAGAGAGATGAAAAGTCAAACCAGTTCAGTCAGTTTAGTGTTCACGTTACATAGACCGTAGTAAGAGGGATAGAAAGAGATACACCAGAATTCTGTTTGATTTCACATGAAGGAGCACTCAAACCAGTTTTACCTGACTCTTGGCTGATACTACGAAAAAGGACTTGGGTTCCGTTTTCTTACTTTCTTCGTATAGAAAACGAGGAACGCATAATATTTGTTGCGTGAAGGGGATAATGTTATTAATGGTATGATACAGTGACTAATTAAAAACCAAAAACGGTTTAATTGTTACATATAGGTGAACGTCTTAATCACATGTTGAAAACTGAAAAAGTTTCATTCCAACAAAATGTATAAAGGCATTTTAATAAATATTCATTCTCATAGGTAGCAGATATTCCAGTAGCAATTGTTGTTTAATTCAGGCTAATTTCTGTCCCAGCACTACGAGGCAAAATTGAGTTCGTAGAATAACAAACTCAGATTTAATTATGTAAAATTAATTAATTATTTAAAATTACCAACCGTGGCATATTTAAACAAGATCTTCTAAATTAGTGAGTAATTTACAGATGGGGTAATACCTCTGATGGCGTTGAAAATCTCCTTCAATGATGGCACATAATATTTTCCATAATATTTAACTTAATATTAATAAATCATGAAAATAATTTTTTTACATGCTTACCAAAGTCTTACAAATCTTCGGTTTTCCAAAAATGTTAAATACCTGTGACTAAACAATCTTATTCGCCAAACCATACCAAACGCACACAATCTTTTCTGTTCGTCTTCGTGACCTTTTGTAAACTCACCCATTAAAGCGACCAGTCATGTTACTTGACTTTTGGGATGAGCCCTAAATTATACTCACAAATTATACTCGTTGTAACTTGTCCGTATAAGCCTTACTACAGCTTACTCTGCTCATCTCAAAAGCCCGGTCCGGATCCCCCTTTGTATAAATCGTCAGCCTAGACATCTTTTTCCTTTCTCTGGAAGTAATAATGGTAAGGCTTCTTTCTAGTTTCCAGTACCCTGTGAAACTTGAACCTTCCAAACGATTGCATTCAGACAAGTCTCTCACAAAAGAGTGAGTAGAAACAAGTATAATGGGCAAGTTGAAGTAAAAGGTTGCTTTTAAAAAGCTAACGAATATCTTGTACAATAGTTGTCTCATGATGTACCTAAAAATATGCTGGAACTTCGGGTACATTTCGAGGAGAAATTTATCTGCTTATAGAAACAGAGACAAGGAGCCGGTCGATATGATACATACACACACAACTTCCTCTTTCTTGCATAATACATTATCAATATGGTTTTGTATATCAAACCCGATACAATCTGCATACATACGTATACAAACATGTTATATATCTCATACCATTCATGGTAGTGGATGTTAGGTTAAGGCTGCCGTGTGGTGTTGATGTAGTGGAGTTGCACCACAAGAGCGAGAGCTCCACAGGTTTCGGCTGATGAAACTAAATGATTTATCACGGGTGCGTGGGATTTCCTCTAGTTTCTCTTTGGAAAATAACGTGATTTTGGTTTGGCTCCTTGCGTCTAGTATATTATGCACATGAGTCTATCACCGTCAATATGGCTAGTGTGTGTTTCCAAGTTTGTTGGGGAAAGCTGATGATTCTAACGATTGGATGAACATTCTTTCCTGGGTAGAATTATAGCAGGCCTTCACACCCCTATTACTTTGGTGTATCCATCGTCAACATTAAATTTATGTGGTTTACTTTCATTTTCTAACTTTCACCATAAAGCTCACGTATGTGTGTGTAGGAATGTTAAGGTTGAAAACGTCGGATTGTAGGGTCTTTCAGCTCGTGATGAGATTTCTTTATTGGTGTACTCAATCTGTATTGGAAACAGCTTCAAAATATTGTTTGGTTGGTTGGATAATGTATCCAGGTTTTATTGCTGATGTATCAAAGTATGGCGTTTTGCGGTAAACTTCTAGCTGGGTGAAGCAAGTAAACACGTGTGCAATAATTTCGTAATTTTGTCGACAGATGTGAATTACAAATTATTATGTTCCTAACATTATTGCAGAAGTACAAATCGTCCTACCGGTGCTTTCAAACCATTTGGGAATTTTAATGTTGCATTAGAAAGTTCCTCTCTTTTACGGGTACGTATAAAATTTGTAATATTAAGTAGATTCATTCTACCAGGGCTAATAACTTATATGTTAATAAAAATCTTGCCAGTAAAATGCTAATTAAAATAGCTAGTAGCGCTTCATTTTGTAGCATGTTGTAACAACTTTTTTTCCCAATCGGAAGCAACAGTGCATAAAATTATCTATGCAGTGTTATGCTGATTCCAGTGAATTTCCAGTGAGTGGACGTGGACTAATGTTAGAGACTCCACTTTTGCAGTTAATGTAGCATGAAATTCGCAAACGTATCGCTGACGAGTAGACTTTTTGTTACCACACATCTACTAGATTCGCTGGATTTGGGAAGCCAATTACATTTTAAATTCTACATGTAAGAAACCTTTATCGTAGTAGGTATGAGAATAAGCTTGGATATATCAAATTTAAAATTTGCACGGTTCCAGTTTTCTTAAAAACTATTTAACGTTCGTTTTTTTTCTTTCGCAGCAATTACGTGTACATCATGTTACTTTGATTAGCATTAAAAATTGCTACAATCTGCATAATCAATGACATGGTTTGGAATAGCGAATAAACCCGAAACTTTCGAAATCTGCATGAAAAAGTTTGCTGTGCTACTTCTATATTGCACCCAAACTAGACAAACACACTACTTAATAATGAACTTCGATTCTACGAACGTATTTTGTATGAACATCTGCTTCTGTTCAAAATATTTCATGACAAACTAGGATTGTATACCGGTGTGTACATTTTTGAAAAACTTGACTACAAGGTGCACACATCTGTTTGTAAACCATTTCATTTCACATCACCGCATGTATCGTCTGAAAACTTTAAACTGACCTAGCCCCCAGTCCTAGTCTTAATCATATGCTCCAGGCCACGCATAAATTAAAAAGAAACGAATGCTCTGAACCCGCATAACATCCATCTTTCTAGAGAATACAAACTATTACAAACACGTAGTTGCAAGGGAATGCAATCAAGTAAACCAGTCCCCTCACATATTGCACCGTCTGCAACTCGAGTAAACTTTGACGATTGAGAAAACTTGGAGAAGATTTCTTAATTTCGGTGAATGCGAGATGAATTCAAAAAATAAAAGTCTTTCATCCTTCTCCTTGTTCTTCTTTATAATGGATAACTTGTTGGAAACTCAGTTATATGATAAAATTGCTTAATTTGCTTTCCACAAAACAGTCCACTTTTGTCCCTTCAAACTCTACATTTCCCTTGGCATCCCAAAAAGTTTATAAAAAGGTGGATAGTTGGCTGAAACAAAGTAACTCTTATATTTTCATCCTCATCCAACCATAATGTGCTCCAAGCTTTTGTGGTTGTTTTTACTCAAAATTTAATTTATTTAATGTCTCAAGACGGAACAAAATCAACAGCGAGTTGGTCGGTTGTTCCAGTCCAGACCAACTTAAATAACATTAGCTAAAACGACATTGTCACACACGAGTCATGTCTTGAAGCACCTCACCGAAGCAAGTTTACCACTTGCATCTCCATATACAACCAT